>JAOEGS010017114.1:0-99892 GCA_025447755.1 Corythornis vintsioides | reverse complement strand
ACCTTGACTTCAGCAAGGCTTTTGATACTGTCTCCCATGGGATCCTCACAGCCAAGCTTGAGAAGTGTGGCGATTTCAAACATTTCAGGTTTGTTTAGAGCCTTCTCTGGGTTGTTGGTTTATTAAACAGTGACTCCCAAAGCTAGGAGTAAGGCACCTGTGTTTTGACTCCTGATGGACAAAGCACTTATCTTCTTACTCTCTGCTTTCAACTAGATTCCCTGTGTTTCTGTGAGATGCAGCATTGTATTAAATGCAAAGCACAAGCAGAGTGGGAGTGTTTTCTAAGGAAGTTGTGGAGCCATTTGCTGCTGTGATATTGATGAGGCTTCTTGGCTGGGTCACATCAGGATAGCACCATAGGAAATGAAAACTGAGAGCTCTGAAGCAAGCACTTGAGGAACCTCAGTTTGAAATTACTAAGCACCTATCCAGAGGCAAACAAAAGGCTGCTGCTGGGAGGCAGGTGTTGGATCTAATAACCAGACTATGTAGCAGATTTGTAAGGCCCCTGTTGAGGTCACTGGTGTTACTGGGAGGTGATGGGGAGCTGTGTGCTTTTGATTCCCCTTATCAAAAGGGATTTGGGTTGATTGCAGGAGTTCTGACAGCTCAGTGATGGTTGCTGCCTCACTCTGCCTACTGCAAAAGGTCAGCTCCTTCTAGCTGAGGCAAATGCTTTGCAGGCAGAGTGCTCCTGACAGTAAACTGTAAATGATTTGTCTATCAGGAGGTGATGATAGTTTGGTGTTGCACAGTTTTCCCATGCTACTGGAAATCTTTTTGTCTCCCAGAGCTATCAACCTGGCAGCAATTATAAATAAAACCCTATGGGCTTGGGACTTGGGCTGAATGTTATCAGAGCAATGTTAAAATGCATTGGTTTGCTCACTAAAGAGTCATGGATCATTATTCTGAGCTCCTGAGGAGAAAGTGGCCAGGGACCCCTTGGCAGAGTGAATTCTTACTGCCCCTGTGACCTAGGGGAGGAGAGGGAGGGAGATCCATGTTTCCTTCTGCACAGTTGCAGCCCTGTGAGTATGTGCTTGTTGCTGCACACCACTAGAGTACCAAGAGGGGCATTCCATGTCCTCATTCCCACCTTCTACTTACATTTCTAGGAGGTGTGGATCTAAGTCTTTTCTGAGTGAGAAGGGAATTGAGTCCAAGTCTCCACACGTCTTGATGTCTTAAATATAAAGCTACCATCTTAAAGGCTGAGAATTTGTGTCCTCAAAAAAAAAAAACCCAAAAGAGAGTGGTGGGAATACCTCACTGCAGGCAGTGTTAGAGAGGAATTCAGGACTGAGCCTTCTGGCAGTGGCCTGCAGTGATGAGGAATGAGGAGAAGCAGCAAATTCCAGCCTCAGCAGTGCCCTTTCCCCACCAGTTCCAGGCAGTGCCAAAGATGGAGCATGGAGCATGTACCTGCAAGCACAGTCTGATCCTAGCCTTGTAGTTCCTGACCCTATAAAGTGCAAATATCCCATGTGTGATGGCAAGTGCCTTCAATTCATCTTGCAGGCAGTGAAGTATTGTCAAGATCTGGCCCTGATACACTGGAGGGTTTTTGCTGCATCTTAAGTGCACGGTTTCAATGAACTGGATGTTGCTGAGTGCATTTTATGTATTTCTAACAATTCCTTCTGTGTGCTGATGGAGAATGACTATTCTTCTCTGTCTACTTAAATCCCCTGTCTCTTTCCATCTGTTTCTGGTTTAGTCTAGAAAAAAAAAAAATATTTTTTTTTCCCCTTAACTCTTTTCTCAAAAGGTAGAAAATCAAATGCTCCAGCCTTTCATAAATGCGTTTTTCCTGCCCTCCTTCCCTCAGCTCATTCAGTTGGGAGTGGAATGGTGTATGTTGTCAGATACCTAGCAAACAGAGAAGTATATAACCCAGAAGCTAATAAAAATCACAAAGCTAGTGTGCCCTCCTGCTCTGCAGCCATTCAGCAGGCTCCCTTTGTTAAAGCCATGTGTTCTGAAACCAGACCCCAGCCCTGGTGCCACGGTGTGGTGTGTGGTGCTTTCTCTCTCTTTCAGGAGGATTTCCACCCAAGAGGCATCTTCTATTTGTATTCCACCAGCTTGCCCCAGCTCCAGTGTTTCCATTTCACTGCTGCTTTAAAGCAAAGGCTAATGAGGTTATGGCCATAAGCTGCTAGCTGCTATTTAGGCTACTCTGGGTAATTAACAGTGCTTGCAAGTAGAGGACACTGATAGATTTTCTTTATATTTGGTTAAAGAATGAGTTGTTGCAAGCAGGGGAAAAAACTGAGCTCTCTTGTAGAATAGGTTGATAGTGGGATGATTTTAACAATAAAAACAGTTCATTTGGTGGATTGTACCCACCAAAATAGTTTTTTGGGAACACCAGATATGCAATTCCAGGAGGGGTGAGAGGTAAAATAGGTTGCACTCGATTAGAAAGGTTTCTTTTAATTTACAAACACGAGAACAGGTTTTTTTTACTATTTGGACTCTGATTTTTCTATGCTCAGCTCTCCTAATAGTATCTAAGTGGGCCAAAATTAAATGTTTGCAGTCAGAGTGACTCACATGGTGTCCTGGTCTTTTGCAGGAGTGGAACTTTTGCCCTGCTGCTACAAAAATATCTGCAGTGTTTATTAATTTAATAAATTGTTTGAATTAAAAAAAAGCAGCCATAAACTAAAAGGGTTGCTAATTAACCACAGAGGTGGAAAGTAAAAGTAGCTGCTGCAGACCAAGTCTTGGTTATGCTGACACAAGCATGAATTAATGTTCCTGAAGCCTGTGCTGTTACCTCAGACTTGCCCTGCTCTTTCTGCAACCAGAATGTGGTACAGTCTGCTTAATGATCTTCTATCTCCACCTTGCATCCAATCCTCTGGAAGTCCTTTTCTTTGAGAACAGTGCCATTTTGGTCTTAAAAGAATTAATGATCCAATTATGCAACTTCATTTTAAAGGCTTTATTGCCAATCTGAGCTGCTCAGGGCAGTGGCATCTGCAGCAGCTCCTCAAGGACTAAGGTGCTGAGCTGCACCAGAGCAGACAAGGTGATGCTTGGCTGTTGGTCTTTCCATACATTGCCATGGTGTATGCTAAAGAAAGACAAGCTTAAAGAGAGGACTGGAGAAAAAAGGGCGCTTGAGCTTGTCAGCTTGACAGAAATCTTCCCTTGTATGTATTTATGTATGTATATATATATATAAGGGTGAAAAAAACCCATCAGGTTTTGGATGAGGATTTTAGAATGGCAAGTCCCTCCCCTTGAGTTTTACCTTTTTATTCTGTCACTTGCTAGCAAGGGGCTGCAAAGAAGGAAAAGCTGTATTTACATAGAGCTGCAGAACTCAAGCAGAAAAGATTTAGCAGCATTTTCAGAACTGACTCAGAATGCCCTTTCAGTCAGTTGCTTTCTCCACACTCTCATGCTCTGCAGGCCACTGTGGCAATAAACAACTCCAGCTTCAGCCCTCAAGACCCTCCAGCATTTGAACAAGAAGGGTTTCAGGAGCACTTTCTGCTGGGATCACTGATGCAGCTCTCCAAGGGGAAATCCATCCAGCCACGACAGAGCAGGAAGGTTTAGGGTAGGGGCAGTGGAAGTCCTTTGAAGAGAAAAAGAGAAGTCAGCAGTAAATAAGGGATGTTGTGGGGAGAACAGGAAGCTTTACATGACCAGTTTTACTTGCATCAGTTTAGGAGCAATGCCCCAGAGGCTGTTGCATCCCCACTGGCTCCATACAAAGCTTTTCAATATACCCAATATTTTGCTGAAGTGCCTGAAGACAGGGAGAGGAGGGGCTCTGATGGGCAGCAGCTCTGCCTAGGTCTGGAGGTGGCACTTTTACTCTCACAAAGGCAGCATTTCTTGGGCTCCAATGACTTGTGTTATTAACACTTCTGAAGACGTTTCTAAATGTCTTTCCTGTTGTTCATTCAGGGAACTCACAAATTGCCCTGATAATTAAATATGTTCCAGCATGAATTAAGAGTCAAGAATTTATGGTATTACTAGGTACAAGAGAGGCTGCTCTCTGCAAATCCCTGCTCCTGCTGGCCAGGTTCCTGCAGGATTCCCATGACAGCTGGTGGCAGGTATCTCCAGTGCAGTTCCAGTTCCATCCAGAAGTTGTCAATCTGATCCCAACACACTGGCTGCTCTTCTGAGGACAGTTTGCCAAATATTTCTTACCATGAAACAACCAAAGTGAACCGTTGGTTGATTTTTGTTGTTGGAGTGTTGGGCTTTTGGCCTGGGTTGGTTTTTTTTTGGGTTGCATTTGTGTGCAAACAACCCACCCACTAGACCAAACTCCAGCACAGCATGTTGAGAAGGGGTTTGAATATGCAGGAGATCAAGGGGAGCTGCTGCCCACTGTTTGATGTACACTTGTTTTTAAATCAAGGTTAAAGAAAGCAAGGATGTTCAGAATGGCCCCTATTGAGAATGCATCTGGGAGGTGAGGGGAAGAGGCATTCCTCCCTAGAAGCCCATAAAACTATGCACATATGCTGCTCCCTATTGTTCATCCCTTTTGCTGCTGGGATGTGGAGGAGATTTTATACAGTGGTGCAAAATGGAAATCTATTGCAAGAGAGGAGAGTGCTGTAATCCCAGAGGGACTCTAATGTTCAAAACAAAATACAACAATGGAGTTAATTAGCATTGCATGGTTCACAAAATCCCCTCGAGGGGATCTTTCTCTGTTCTAAATCATCACTTGGATGCGAGATGGAAAAGCTCCCACTGAGTAGGCCCCTTCCACAAACTTTTAATAGATATTACCACGGTTTTTCATCATTTGCCATTGGCTTGCAGAAAGGTAACAGCTGAGCCAGGGCTATTCAGCTGCATTAACCAGCTGCATGTTAATACTGAAATACTCTCCTGCTCCTCCCTTCTGCCTGCAAATCTCCCCCCCCAGCAAATTAACCCTTTCCTGCCACACTTTGTGACATGGATACCCAGACAGAAGGTTTAGTTAAGTCAGACGGTCATCAAGAGAGGACCTCACTATGACTGAGTGCAGATGAAGGTACTCAAACCAGATCTTCCACCCACTTGAAGGGACAGCCCCTGCTCCAAAGGACCAGTTAATAGTGACACAGGCTTTGAGTTCTGGGTGTCATTTAGATTTTGTTGCTCTCCTCCTTTGGCTGATAGTCTGCTCAGAGATAACCTTGTCCTGCTGGTGATGACATAACCTGTCATGACTTTGCAGACCTACTCATGGCTCTGTATATTTGTCCCTGAGCATTTTATCATGGTACATGAGGAGATGTTCCACAGTATTCTATCTAGGCACAGCTCCTGGCCCAGAGCCTAGGCATTCCAACAGTAAACTCCTTTTAGGACTCATGTGAATGTGCACAGTGATAGTGAGGCAAGAAACAGAGGCTATAATTAACCACTCCAGTTTCCCACAATCGTTGCAAAATGACAACAGGCTGTTGGTGTCTCCAGAGAATAGCAAGTGGAATTTAAGGACAAGCAGGTCCCTCTTCTTGCTTTAGCAGCCCTACCCTCAGTTGGGAGGGACAGAGGTGGTTTCCCCAGTCTTTGTGTGCCCTTTCTTTCCTGCATCTGCTTTGGGAATCTGTTGTGGAGTAGCTGCCTGTCCTTAGCACAAACCAGCAAAGCCATTTGATTTCTGGTGTTGAAACTCAGCCCAGTTTACAGGAACAATTAGTGGTAGTGGCTCAAATCTTAGAGGCCTGACTGTGCAGAGGACATTTTGCTGTCTGACGGGGTGTAAATGCAACTCACTGCAGCTGTCACAGCAACACTGCATGCAGGCTTCAGCATTCCATGATTTTAATGCATTTTCCCAGCTGACTGTACCCCAAACCCAGACTGCCCACCCAGGAGCTCCTCACACTGCACTTTTTGTTGGTACAGTTTCCCTTGGAGGAAATCTGGGGAAACTCACAGTGTAGGGCAAATCCAAAGTGATTATCCTCATTTCTGGACTTGCTTATTGTATAAGCCTGGAATCAAGAGCAAAAATAAATCTGAATGTAGTGACCTGCAGCAAAAGCTGCTGAGAATCTGCATCAAGCCAGTCCTGTGCAACACCCCGAGATGCTGAAAGGTGCCTAACCACTTGGAATTGCTTCCAGAGGAAAGTTAAAACCTTATTGCTTGAAATTCTTAAAACTTTTAACTGGGAAATTCCCTTTAGAAAACAGGCCTGCATTGACTAGTCCTCCAGTGGCCTTTCCCATCTTCAGCTCCTGTGATTTATGTGCTCATAAATTCCTTTTTGCTCTGTGCTTACCTGGAAGACTTGCCTGTGGCTAGCATCCAAGAACAGCGTAGTGGAGCTGTGGTAGGCTGTGCTTTCTGCTTTCCCATTTTCCTTGCCTGAATTTGGATTCAAGAGCAGAGACAGAGTGGATGCAACTCTTCAGACTGGAAGGCCACCTTTTCCCACAGGGGTACGAATCCAGTTTGATTCTGCCAGGTGATGGTTGGGAAGTGAAATGGCCTGGCCTTGCCAGTTGCCACCTGAGCATCTTCCCTTGCTGCACCACCAAGTTCCTTGGCTTCAGTCCTGCTTCAGTTTATTGAAAGTTGACTTTGTTGGGAGAAACATAACTAGCCTGGGGCAGAACTGGTCTCAGCTCAGAACCAGTCCCCTACCAGCAGAAGCTTTTTGGACTATTTGCTTCCCATCATTTTTTTTCAGGATGAAGTTTTCTTTCCAAGTAGCATGGGAGGGAATAGTTTGTTAACACAAGTGTGTTTTGTGTGAGGGTGCCCAGAGCTCTTCTTTGCCATGTATACAGGAGAATATTTGCATATCAGAAGATTTCACAGAGCTTCTCAAGTTCCTGGGTGTGCCTGACTGCTTCCAATTGCCACAGCAACACTGGGGAGGAAAAAAAAAAGGCAGCTTTTACAAATGCTTCTCCAGACAAATCACATTTTGAGCAGAAGCAGAACAATCCCTTTCTCTCAGATATTTTCAATGAGGGCAGAATCAGTAGAGTACTTAGTTACAATACTGGAGTGTCAGATGTTTATTGAGTCAGCAAAGGAGATATAAAAAGAACTGGCAGGGCTCTGCAAATCACTTTGATTTTTAGTAGTGACTCTACTACAGTAAACAGTAAATAATGTAAATAGCAAAGGTGTTTTCATTCACAGAGAAATGAAATGGGAAGTCAAAATGTTTTTCTTTTTCTTTTTTTTTTCCCCTTATGATAAGAAATCTTTTGAAACCCTCTGATGCCATTTCTTCTTCCATCAGTATTACATTAACTTGATATGTTGCTGTTAAACAGCCACACTTAAATACATCAAATGGATTAATGCTGGCACTTTATCAGGTATGGCTTCTGTTTCTGTAAGGCATCTCTAGACATCTAGAATCTACTGAAAATGAGAAAGTGAAGGGGAGAAACTTCCTGATTCAGAGGGCTGTGTGGAACTGGCTGATAGCTCTAGGACAGGGCAGATAAGTGAAGTGGGCTTTGCAAATGATTCTGAGTGTTCATGTAGTTTCAGAGTGCTCTGAGCTGCGTGGGAAAGGAGAGCCCTCCAGACACATGGAGGCTGGCTGCAGCTTTGCCAGGCACAGCTCACCCAAGGGCTGAGGGATGAGCTCAGTGAGCTGCTGTGAGCTGCCTTTGCTCATCTGGTATCACTGCGTGTGAATCCTCGGGCTGAGGGGAAGGAGAGAAGCTGCTCCCAGCAGAGAGTGGTTTTGTCACTGAGCAAGGAGTGAGTCACGGGGCAGAGAGCTCAGTAAATACAGTGCAGTCACTTGATACGGGTATTTTTAGCATCACAAGTAAGAATGAAAGTGTCATTGACTGTTTCTCCCTTGAGCATCCATCAGTTCACCTCTGCAGGGGCAGCAGGTAGGTGGCAGGTAGGTAGGCAGATGGGTAGGTAAGCAGGGAGGCAGGTAGGATAGATAAATAGACAGACAGACTCACTCCCCTTCTCTTCTTGCCACTCTGGGAGTTGTGTGATTGCTGCCTTCAGTAATGACTCTGCACAAACAACCTTCAGCTTGTGGGCCAGGGTCTGCCCCCCTGCTCTCTAGGAACCTCCCTAAATCCCTGCCAGCCCTGGCATGAAGCCTGGCTCTGGCCGTGTCATCCTGCTCTTGCCTCACGAGCTGCTGGGGCCACAGTGACATCAGGACTTTCTTAGGAAATAGGCAAGGCTTTTCCCAAAAGAAAAACTGAACCCAAGAAAAAGGAAGCTCCTTCCTTCTGCAGGCAGATTTTCAGTGCTTTGCCTCCTCAGACAGGACAGTGAGGAGTTCCCTCCCCTTTAGCTGCTGCTGACACAAGGCTGGGTGGTTTCCAGCCTCCTCTGTGCACATTGTTCTGCAAGTGTTTGTCTTAGCACAGTGCAGAGCCAGCCACACCTTTCAATTAATAAATATGTGTCAACACTCCCTGCAAGCCTGATAATTATCATTACCCCAGAATTAGAGAGCTGGCAGTGCCATTGAGATGCCCGAGGGCCTGATCCTGCCAGGTGCTCAGTGCCCTTCATTTCCATTGGCAGCAAGGAGAGTGGAGGCCAGGAGGGAATGCCTGGATTCAGCTATCTAAGGGGAGATCTTAAGTCTCCACTTTGACAAGATATTATTCCTGTCAAAAGAAAGGAGCAAAGCAAAATTAATAGCTAGGGGCCATCCCCCTCAACTGCTGTAAAATGATGCTGCTCACTTAACAGTAATGGATCACTGCTGATTTCCATCACTGAGAAGCTGGTGCTGTAAATATGAAATGCAGATTATAAATGGAAATGTAGACCAGTGGAAACTAACCTAAAAGCTGAACACACACATACAGGGATCCCTCCATCAGTGACACTGCAGCTCTGCGAGGGCTCCACTTGAATTTCTAATCCATCTTGACCCTGACAGGTCAGAAGTCTCCTCATTTTATGCTTGGAGCAGTGCCCCATGGAGCCAGGGTCACAGCCATGCACCTGGAGGGAGGACTGGAATCCTCGGGCCTGCGGATGATTTACACTAAGGCCTCTTCACTGGAAGTGCTGCCACGTTTACCTTAACCCTCTGAGCACTGCCAGAACAATAGAGAGACCAGGGAGGCAGGTCTTGAAGGGTGGTTAGATCCTGAAAATGCAGACAAAATATCTTTTTAGCTTATCTCCCCTCTAAAAATACCTCCTCAGGCTGAGGTTTCAGCTCTCCTTCATTTCATCAAGAGTTCAGCATTGCTCCTGCACCAGTATTTTTGCAGAATTTCCAAAAGTGACTAATGGACCTTTCAGGTACCTTTGTAAGTTGAGGAATCCTGACTCCCCATCAGATGTGGGATCAGCTGGATTTGCCTGCATCTTAAGGAACAGGTGGCTCTTGACAAAGCTGCTGCCATCAGGGCTAAAAGGATGGAGATGAGCAGGTCCTTGGCAAAGAGTGGCAGGCTGGAGCATGATCAGGTGTAGCAGTGCTTCCTCAAAAGTGCAAGAAAAGGGGCTCACTGCTCCTTACTCTTTTCCATCTCTCTTGGTCTGGGCAGCCTGGCATCAATTAGAGCAAGAGAAGAGCTGGAAGCAGTACTGGTGCAGACAGTTTCCACAGGCCAGACCTAGCTGAGGAGCATGGAGAAGCACCAGGCCTCTCTGCCAGCTCTGGACTTGACTCTTTGCCTCCATTCACATCTCCAGCTTGTTGGACATGGCTTTGGGAAAGTCCATGGAGGAGTCTGACCTACCGTGGCTGTTACTGTCATCTAGGTCTTCTGCTCAGGACAGCCCTGGGGCTGACACTGCCACAATTCACAGCATAGAACCTCATCTTATAAGTTCATATGCTGCCCATGAAGTACTGGAAGAAGCAATCTTGATATTTTCCTGCTAATATTTCCCCCTGGAAGATCTCTTCTTAGGACACTTTCTCAAAAACCACAGCCCCAACTCATTATTGGTTGAGCTGCTGCAACACTGATTGCTCCTTGCAATTTATTACACCATCTAGTCTTTTCAACAGCCAAAAGAGTCTGTTTTATTCTTTTTAATTTCTCTTCATACTTTACCTAGCAGAGTTCTGTCTGTAGCAGGGTAGTTTTAGTGCCTGCATTTGGAGGCCCTGTTCTGCCCTGGATCTCAGAGCCACTGGCTTTAAGACCTTGTTTGTGCATTTTGGCTAGAGGAGCTCATTAAATGAGCTGATTAAAGCCTAGATCCTCAAAGGTATTTAGGCACCTAAATCTGGTTAAGCCTGTTTGACCCCACTGGGGTTAGGTCCCCCCTGTGGTTTTAAGGAGCTAAATGTAGTGTCCTGGTTTTGGGGCAGGAGGAAGAGGGTACAAGGAACAAGAAGCATTACTGTGCATAAAAGGACTGGAAAGGAGGATACAAGACCCTGAATTACAGATCTGTTGGTTGTGGGACTAATGAAGAAGAAATAGTGGAAAGAAAATAGTTTCCCTCATTTCTTCCACCTTCTCGGAATATACTGGGGCAAAACATACACTTTCCAACACTCACATGCTTTTTTTCTTCTTTCTTATGTGTTGTTCTTCCTCAGTCTTCTCTTGTAGCCTGCCACTGACCAGCAGCCCCTTCAGGCAAAGGCTTCCCTTTGTGTCTGCAGAGTGTTTGGCAGCTCCTGAGCAATAAGGACATGCCTTTCAAAACCAGTCAGGCAGGGCAAGGATTTCTGCTGCCCTGAAGCCCCCCACAACAGGAAGAGCACAACAGTGAGTTGGCTGTTATTGTTGGTCTGACGCTCTGGTAAGGTGGTCCCAGTTCCTTTTGCTGATGACCTTGTGGAGTAATCCAGCTTCCAACTGTGCTAGGCCCTGATAAATACCTGGATTTCAGGGGGACTGCTGTGGCTGTACCTCCTGCTCCAGAGGTAATTCCTTCCTGTGCCAACCAGGCTACTTCCCAGGTGCAGTCACATGTTAGCAAAGCACTTGTCTTGTCAGGAAGCAGCAAAGCTGCTTATGGCAGTAGTTTGTCTCAGGGATCCAGGGAGGTTCTGCTCCCACTCTGCCCTGGTGAGACCTCACCTGGATGTTACATCCAGTTCTGGGTCCCCCAGCTCCAGAGGGACAAAGATCTGCTGGAGAGAGTCCAGTGGAGGCTCCAAGGATGCTGAAGGAGCTGGTACATGTGTCTGCTGAGGAAAGGCTGAGAGCCCTGGGGCTCTTTAGTCTGGAGCAGAGCAGCCTGAGGGGGATTGAATCCATGGTTATCCAGAGCTGAGGCTGAGTGTCAGGAGAAGGGGCAGCAGGTGAAGTCTGTAGGCAGGAACAAGATCTCCAAGCTCCCTGGAGATGGCATTTCCAGCCTTTGCCAGGCCATGCCTGACCAAAACCAGCCTTTCCCAGAAGGCAAGGCAGTGCCCACAGAGCCCATTGAAGAGGAGCTGGAGGAAGCTCTGCCCGTGAGGCATTCCCATCAGGGATGCCATTGGGACCTCTGCCCATGAACCTCCCAGCAGCAGCCACCTTCCCCAGCCCTCGGGAGGCACTGGGAGAATTTCCTCTTCAGCTATTTTCAGGAGGCATCTGCCTCTCTCACCAGCCATGGATGCCACAGGGCACGATGCCAAAAAATCAGCAGCTTGGCAGCTTCTCTGCATGGACTCAAGAAATCTATTCTGGATTATCTGTGCCATCTGCCTCTCACAGGTGTTCATCTGGGAGATCAGGGGGGAGGAGAAGGGCACCTGAGGGCACAGGAATTGAATGGAAAGTGGTTTATAGGGCAGTACCTATTGCAGCAGCTGGTGCAGGAGGAAGAGGGAAGAAGAATGGATGTGAATTCCTAGCTTGGAGAGAGGAGTGAAGTTTGCTGTGAAGTTTCACTGGGCATATCTCTGGGTTCTTACCCCTTGGTCTGTCAGGGGAGGTTCAGGGGGGAGGCAGTTTTCTGGGTAAGTTTGGAAAGGAACTGTGTGGTGTGGGTAAGTGGAAGTATGAAGTGAGCATCCACAGGTTGTGGGCTTGGAGTTTCTGTCAGCTACAGCAAAATACTGATATCTCTCAGCAGACACCACGAAGCTCTCACCCTCCTTTAGTCATAGTTAATCATGACTACTTGCCTGAAAGTGGAACTCTGCTGGTTCTCACAGAACTACAAAGCCATACTTTTGAACAAAGAGCTTGTTTGTGAGGAGGTGAAACTCTGTTGGCAGTGGTTTGGTTTCCACTGCTCTACAGAAACACCTTTTCCTGCCCCTCCCAACAAAAGAATCTGCTGTGGTGGTCTCACTGTAGCTGGCACACCACAGGAACCATGGGCTGCCCACACTGGCAGCACCAACACCCACCTCAGCTCTGGGGACAGCCCTGGGGCAGGAGAAGCTGCAGCTGCTCCACCTGCTGAAGGAGCCACTGCTCTGTTACATCTTCTTGAATGTGCAAGGAATTGTCTCCACGCTGAAGCAGAGGAACTGAGGCAGGAGTGTGTTTCTGCTGGTTGGAGTTGATCTGGACCTTGTCTTTGCCCAGTGGGAAAGGAGCTGGGGGTGCTGGTGGACACCTGGCTGTGGAGGTGGTGGGGTCACCATCCCTGGAGCTGTTCGAGAATGAGTAGATGTGGCACTTAAGGCTGTGGGCTGGTGGAGAGAGAGATGTTGGGATGAAGGTTGGACTTGATGATCTTAGAGGGTGCTTGAGGTCTTTTCCAACCATTAGGATTCCCTGACCTTGCCTGGTAGGTGCTCTTGCTGTGGGTCTCACAGAAGCCAGGAGAGAACTGGAGAGGGCCAGCATCAATCCTTTCCCTGCCCCCTCTGTAAGCCTGGGTACACCTCCTTTAAAGCCTGCAGAAGGTGCAGGGATATCTGGGCTTCCCACAGCAGCTCCTGCACTCCCAGTGCCTTCATGGGGTGGACTTTGCAGCTGCTTTTCAAGATACAAAGCTTTGTAGGTCAGGAAAGAGTTGCACAGAGCGGAGGAAGAACGCAACCACTGTCAGCTCCTCATCTTCAAGCAGTTGCTACACAAGAAGGCAGTGCAGGGCTGGGGTGAGGAAAGAGATGATTGTTTCATGTGGTTTCCAGATAACCCCTGATAACACGTGTGATTGCAGCTGCCCTTGTGATACCATATTGCTGCTGCTGCTGAAGCACACAAGGCTGTGTTGCCTGGTGCAAGGGAGTCTGGTGGTGGTGGAGAAACAAGCTCACAGCCCCAGCTCTTGCCTTCCTGCTGTGGCCATCATTGTCCAAAGCACATCCTGTCTCATTGGACTGGGAAATCTGGCCCTTCATCATCAGCCACCCAGATTTCTAATCCCTGCATGGCCTGAAACACTGGGGTTTCTCTTGCTCCATCCATGGAGGTGTGTACAGCACGTGGCAACACTCCTGCCACCTCACAGCATCTCGGGAGGTGGACAGTCACCTTTTGGGTGGTTCCCAAGCACCATGCTTCAGGCCTCAGTGCAGCTTAGAGCTCCTGAAAACAAACCAGAGCCCTCATCTAAGCAGTTGGTATTATATGGGAATAGAGATAAGCAATAAGAAAAAGAATCTTTGCTCTTTCCAACCAGACCAGGACAACCCTGAGGTGGCTCAGGTAGGCTTACACTGTACTTTGGTTACTATCCAGATTGTATAGGGCTCCTACAAGTTCTGATTTTATTCAGTATATTAACTAATAACAGTGTTTAATTTCTAGTGTGGATTTTCTCTTTTCATCACTACATTTTTGATCAAGAGTGCAGAATGAAAACACCCCAGATACTGGTGGCTTTTGATCAGGAATGGAGAAAATAGGGAAAAGGAATAAAATTGTAATCACTGATAGATAGGACTGGGGAAAATAGACACGGGTGCTGCTTGTGTGTCTTCTGATGTGAAGATTTATAAAGCCATTAATGTCTTTGGGCATCTTGTCACTGAGTGTGACACATTTCCTTCAGTCCCTCAGGTATTTGATGGTGCAGTTGTGTCTGATCTTCAGAAGCACCTGTAAGCTGAGTGGCTCCAAAGCTGAAATTTCAAGAGCTTTCAGGAATACTTGTTAAAAATTAGGTGTGTCCTGTAGGATGTTTGTGCATACAGCAGCAAAGCTGCTCTGCTGCTCATCAGCAGATGTCTCCCCCAGGGTCACCACTGGTTGGGCTGATTTTAACCCCAGGGGGGAAAAAACATAGAGAAAAAGAAAATGATGACACAAGTTTCAATTAATAATAAATTGGAGGACCCAAATGTATTGCCAGTCAACAGATGAGGTGGAAAACTGGTCAAAAAATGGAATGTATTACATCTATATAGGTTTTTTTACCAGCTGATGGGTTTACCACAGTACTGCACACCCTTTTTTTTAAGTTTTAGTACCATTTCCACAGACCGTGCCTACAGTGGAGTGGGAAAAATACGGCTAAGCTTTCCAGAAGTTCAGTTTGGTTTCTCTAAACATCAACGTTAAGACCCATTCAGCATCTCAAATGAATGATCTGGAAATGAATATAAAATCCCTGCTAATCAAATTTGCAGCTGACAGAGAGACAATGAGCACTCACACAGGCTGACCAGGAGCTTAGCAATCCTTGGATCACTCAAACACAATGTGGGTGTATGCACTGAAATGTAAAAGTAGTTCCTTTAGCAGCATGGAACTGAGCCAGAGCTACAGACCAGCCTGTTGGAGAGTGAACCTGAAACAAATTACAGCAGCAAAGCACTTCAGCATGAACTCCAAAGGTGATTCTGTGATAAAGCATCAGCAGGCTTATCCTGGGACTTCTACACTGATTAGTGAGTAGGACTAAGGAAGTGATTTTACTGGGGCAAGTTATATTGGAATTCCACATCTGGTTTTGGTGTCCACGTCTTTAAAAGGTATTTGAAACAGAAAAGAGCCTCCAAGAGGAGAGAAATCTTTGCAGCAGGAGATGCAAGAGCTCAGTGCTTGAGAAGCAGATTGAAGGGACTGAATTACAGCACAGAAGTACCTCTGTTGTAGGAAAAAAAATAGGATTCCCCAGCACTAATGGCTGGAAACTAAGGCCAGGAAAATTCAAATTAGAAAAAGAAGGAAGCTTGGGGGTTGTTTTGTAGTGAAGGTGATCAACAACTGGAACATATGACTAAAGGAACAAGTCATTCTCCATCTCCTGACATCTTCAAATCAGGCTGTGCCTTAGCCAAATGCAGATTATTGGCTTAATTACAGCCATAACTGCAAGGAATTTAATGGCCCGTGATGCACAGGAGGCTACAGCAGGTGACCAAGTGATCCCTTTTTCACCTTCCCCTCTGTGCCTCAGTGAATAAAAGGAATGAGTTCTGGTGCTCCAGAGAAATATTGCCACCTGGGGAAGGATGAGCTGGTGCTCTTGGCATCCAGAGAGGAGTGGAGGGTGCTTGTACCAACAAGAATCTTGTGACTTTTGTTATAACTCTAGTGATAGTGTCAGGGGGCAAGGAGTTTTTATTTTAATGGAGATTCCCATTGCTGATTTTTTTTCTGCAGCAGGCTTTGCTTCCTAGCCTCTACATTTATGCTTTCAGTACTTTTAATTTAAAAATTGAAGCAAATCACCTGGATGTCAGTATTAGTACCTGGGATAACTAATACTGAGCCCAGTTCAAAGACCACTGAACCATTATTTTTGAAAAGCAAACAAAAAACACCACCCCAGAGGCTTCTGTAAATGGCATAAAAGATCCTGTAACCTGTTTCTGGAGCCAGTTCTGTCAGGATTCAGGTTATTCTGTAGATATAGGATCTCTTCCACAACTGGGAGAGTGTTGCCTTCCATCCTAAGGTTCAGTTTCACAATCTCAGTACCAAATAAATTAGTTTTTGAACCTCCCTGTTTCCCCCTTAAAGCAAGGGACAATATTCTCAAAGACCTGAAGGGAATTCATCCCAATAGTTTTCATTTAACTCCTACAATGAAAACAATGAAAACATCCTTTTTTTTTTTCTGAAATGTTCGTTTTTATCTGTCACAGCTGCCTCTCTGCTTCATCAAACCTCATTGAAAACTGGGCATTTAGGTGTGCTTGACAAAAAACAATGTGTTGAAGCAAAGACCTTGGATGTGGAATGCTAGAGCCAGCTCTACTGCTGATTTCACTGGCAACTGTAAGTCAGTTTTTCTCACTATTAATGTAAGAGGATTGTTTGGGGTTTTTTAAATGTAAAAAAAAAAACTGCTATAAAAATAAAATCCAGATTATTTTTTAAGTGCTGATGAGGATGGGAGTCTGGATGTCTCAGGTAATGGGAGAGAGAGAGTCTTTGGCTTCAACTGAGCCATTCAGCTGGGCAGGTCAGCCCTGTGTTAGCAGTTCTGTTGTCCACTGTCCCATGTGCTGAGAAGCTGCTGGTCTTGCTCTGTTGTGGAGCTTAAAATGAACATTTTACTTGCAGTGTGGAGCAGTGAGGCTGAAGAGTAGATGAAGGTGGAATGTTAAGCAGACCTGGAAGCTGTGCCAGGATTTCAGAAGATGCTGTGGATAATGCTGACCATGCTGCACATGTCTTGCAGGTAATAGATCTAGGGAAAAGCCTTCATTGCAATCAATTCAGCACCTTCTCAAAGGTGGTATCATCACTTGAATAGAGGCTGAAAATTATCATTATCCTTTGATAATTGAGAGCTTCAGTAGATCCAAGATTCAACCAACCCCTTTTTGGCTCATATCTGCACATGAACTCCATATAATTCTGTCTATTATTATCTCCACTGAAAGTATTCTGTGGTTTCTTTTTCCCTCCTGGTGTAAGTACAATATCTATAATGCAGTACTTGCACTGCCAGGGTCTTGGACAGTTGTGGAGGGAAATGTGAATGAAAAGTTGATTTGAAAAAAAAAAAAAATCCCTTCCTTAATGGTACCTCTGTAACTGATTAGATTTGATAATGGACTTGCAAATGAAGTTTAAACATTAATCTAAGAGCTCAATTAGGTAAAGTGTTATGGTGCAGCAGAGATTTCCTCCAGTCCCCAAGCAAGTGAAAAAAAAAACCCCAACTTTCAAATTAAGACAAAATCAGCTTTTCTTTCTTGTCTTTTGAGAGGCTTAGCAGAGGTTGTTACTGAATTAATGAAATACTATTGATTCTTATATCCTTTCTAATAAGTGAAATGGAAAGAGGCATCACTTACGTTTCCTGCAGCAGCTTCACTCTGCAACTGGCAACACCATTAAACTCACACATGCCAGAAAATCCCCAAGCAGCTCAGACCTCTCTGGAGGTCACCTGCTGACTTTTGGAAGTAAAACTCTTAGGATTTCACTTTGAACTGGGAATTACAAAGTGCATTTTTCAGCATAACCAAGTTACTGGACCCCACAGTGTTTGCTCACAGAGGTTCAAGATCAAAGTCACACTTAACTGCATGTTTAAATGGGAATTAAGCATATTATTAAAGTGAAGGGTGTGCTTAAGTACTGCCCTAAATAGAAATGCTTTCCTGAAGCTGGAATAGCAGCAGAGAAGAATTCCTTCCACTGCAGGCCTTCTGGAATGCCAAAACCTCCATTCTGCAGGAGGTCAGATGGGAGAGTTGGCTGTAGACATCCTGTTTGGACCTCCAGTATGTGAGCAGGACACATCATTGATCACATACCAACTCTCCAACTGGACTGCATCCAGCACAAAGGAACAGGATTTAGAATGTGAAGAAGGAAACAAGGACATGCTGAGGTAATTAAACACAAGGGACATGTTTTTTTTCCATTCACAAGCCCCAGTCACTGGTGTTTTGGATAACTTGTTCTATTAAAAAGCTATCTTGCTACAGTGTATTTGAACAATCCATTATTCTGCTCATTCTATTAAGGTTGCTCTGAAATTATTCCACTGAGTATTGCCAGCAGCTTCGAGACCTTTAGCATAGAGCATTAAGTAGAAATGAATAAAGACTTGGCTAAAATAATACATGGCAACTCACTAAAAAGGCACTGTCAAGACATTTTATACACCCTTCCTTTTACTCTGTTTATCATAGTTGTCCAAGAAGCCTGAAAATACTTGATTTGGGTATTTTATATTTATATATCAATATAAAATATTTGTAAATGGAAATATTTTTAATTAAATACATAAAATTATATATTTATATATATATCTCCAATATCTATAAGCCTCATGGTGTCCTGTAGAGGGGTGAGCACTGAGCAGGTCAGTGCAGCCAACCAAACCATTGACCTCATCTGTGTGCTGACAGCCTCAGCTGCATTACTTGGTGTGAGCTAGAAGTCTTCACTGGTAGGTGCTCTGCAGCAGGGAATTGCCTCTTCCACCATCTCCTTGCACCACATTCATCACTGTGATTTGCCTGCCTGAGGAGCAGCAGGAATGTGGAGCCAAGTGACTAGGTACTGATTCAGTTCTCTCTGAGGTACAAACAGGGCTGTGCCAGCTTTTAATTGCACACAGCAAAAAAAACCAAAACAGTGTGTTTAGAAATGTGGGGGCTTTTTATAAGCCCTCAGGTCAGATTCTCTTCTCATCTACACTGGCATCAGTCAGGAGGATGTCAGCAAGAGCCAGTTAGGTCAGTTTTAAAGAGCAGCCTTACTTCTTACTACTTCTTACTTCTTTTCCTAGGCTCCTAACAGTGTAGATGCCACTACAGAACTGGTCCCTGACAGCAGACAAACAAAACCAAACAGTTGGTGGTGGTGGCATCCATCTCTGCAAGGAAAAATAAATTCAAATTAACATCTAGCTCAGGAACATCACAGAGAAGAAAACTTGAATTTCTTGAATTCAGGAAGAAAAGCCGTCCAGGGCAACTAAGATTTCCCAGTGTTGAGAGGTGGAGGTGAGGGGGGATTTCCATCAGACTTCAGAGGCTCTCCACCAGCATCACTTCATCTGTCTGTAAGGAGAAAGGCAACAGCTGTTTCACAGCACTGCATAAAGCTTCCTGACAGCTTATGACAAAATGGGAAGTGGAAATTGAACTTTCTTTTCAAAGATCATCACCACTATTTTCCCCACCAATTCTCTCTAATGAATTGTGTGATACAGCCCCAAGAGACCCTGCTGGAAGAACAGGTTTCCCACAGAAAGCTGCTGTAAAAAGCCTTTTTTGACAGGTTGGAGTTTGTTTTTTTCCCTGGGTTTGATAATTTCCTTGTCATGAGAATTTCTTCTTCACCCTATCACAAATTATTATTCCTCACTCTTTCCTTTCACTGTCTTTCCATGGGAACAATGAAATTCCTCAGTTCAAAGACCTCTCTGGAAGTTTTGTAACTCAAACAAATGACAAATATTCAGGGAAGCCTGAAGTACTTTTGCAATCTTTGTCACAGAATAATCATGGTTGGAAAGGGCCTCCCAGATCACTGATCATTGCCTTGGTTGGCTGCCCTTCAAATTCAGGAGAGAAAAAAATGAGTAGTTTAATTCATAGACTTTCCCAGGATCTGAAACCATAACTGCTCTCTGTGTTTTCTAAGATGAAGTGACAAGAACCCCCAGGATCTAAAACCATAACTGCTCTCTGTGTATTCTGAGATGAAGTGACAAGGACCACTGCCTCACAACAGTGAGTACTGAAGTGGGACATTGCCTTGAACTGCAAAATAGCAGCAAATAATCATGGCTCCAAAGGATATCTCCCACATAAACATAAATATTCCTTGTTAAATATTATGGGAGTGTAAAAATCTTACTTGGAAGCAGTAGCCAGCACAGCCAAAGCACCTGCTACAAACAACTCTGATCTTTCTGCAAGGTGTGCCATCCAGCACTGCAGAATTACTCACCAAATTCATCAGCATTTTGAGGAAAGAAACAGGTTCCTGGAGAACCAAGTCTAAACCTTTCCAGAGGTGCTCCTCCTCTCAGTTGGAGAGCTCAGCAATCCTCTCTGTGACTGGAAAGCACAGCTGCAGTGACACAAAACATGACACCCTCATCCTTTCAGAGGCTCAAGTCAAAGAGGATTTGGCCTCTGTAGCAGAAGCCAGCTTGGCCCTTCAAAACAAGGCAGTGGAATGCAGTTTTCAGCCAGTTGCCAGCAGGGATTTCCATCCCTGGGAAATATCTCTGGATTTAAAAAAGAATTTTAAAATTAGAAGAATCATTCTCCTTCATCAGTTAGATCAGTAAAAAATCAATCTGTGTATAGATGAAGCCAAAGGTTTAGCATTCAAGATATTCCTATTGGATGGCATGAGTTGGCTGGAAGCAAATGAATATTCAGCACTCCAGCCCAGGCAAGATAAACCAGACTTTGGCATTCACTAAGATGCTGAATCTGAAGCCTTGGGGGCAGAGCCAGGCTTGAGCTCAGTGTTCCTCCCCATGAGAGAGGCCAGGCAGCCACGTGTGACTCTCCAGCACTCTGAGCCAGCCAGATGTGAGGCAGCCAACAAGCCCTAGTGCAGCATCTGTACTGGATCCAGTGTGTCAGATGCACTCTTGATTAGTTTTCCATTTCCAGTCTTCGAAGGTGTCCTTGCCCATATGTGGATTAATTATGCATCACATGCTCCTTTTGCAATCAAGAAGTAGTGTCAGCATTTTCCTGCAGCTAGAGAAACAGGCTGAAAGAAAGGCTTGCAGGTTGGCATCTTTTCCCACAACAAAGATAGGAAGGTGGGGGGAAAGGAGAGGTGGAATTAACTCAGTAGAAATGTTCCTTAGCTTTAATTTTCTTCCTGTGAGCTATGGATCGACTTTTAAAATAATTAAACCAAAAGTATCACTTAGGTAGCTCACACAGGGCTGCTAAATCTACACTGCCCATATAAAACCCACCCAGTAGCAAGAGATGCTGAGTTATCTCCTGTAGCTTCAGTGCTCAGCACTTCTGAAAAGCAGGCCACTTGGTCTAGGCAGCTAAACAGGCACGTTGAAATGGTTCTGCTTAATTAGCTCCCCAAAGTTACTGAGATGATCTGAAAAAATCTTTCAAGAAGCATTTTTCTTCAGGAGGCGAAACAGAAAGCAGGGTTAAAACTAAGTGGAATTTGCATAAAGGTGGTGTGCACACACAGCTCCCTCTGGTTGAACTGTACAGCCTGTCTGTATCAGACCCCAGGATCATTTTCCCCTTTGGAATACTCAGTAGGTTCCTCTTGCTTTGGGGGAAATGAGGTGAACTCTTCTGTAGGCAAAATGACAACTGCAAATGAATGGTAAGATTGTGTAGCTGAGTGGATAAAACCCTTTAAACCATGGCACTGTGATAAACACACCTCTGCAAAGGTTGCAAATCATTTCTCACTTGAAGGTCAGTGTTCATGATTCCACTAACATTTTCAGATGGGTTTAAGAATGAGGCTCATTCTGCTGAAATGCATCACAGGTCTGGATCTGTGGAAAGCTTTCTGTGCCTGCAGAGAACCCTGTTACTCCACAGCAGGGGAACACACAGCCCTCTCTGGGACAGCTCCTCAGAAAATGCCTTCATTTGGCACTGAATCATCTGCATCCAAGCTAGATTCTTTCTCCTCCACCTCAAGTGTTAAGGTTTGTTTGGTTTTTTTTCTAACCATAGGCCCAGCTTGAGCTAATAATGAGGATCCCAAGTTTCCACACCAGGAGGATGGTATTTTACCTTAGAAAGATTTCATCTGAGAGATTGTTGTGTTGCAAATGTGGCCATTTCCATGGAATTCATGCAGGTGAGTGATGCAAGCACTGAAGGGGCTGTAAAATAAATCTATCACTACAGCAGTAGGAAACTAGCTTTCTGCAGGGGTGTCTGCACCAGTAAAGACCAGCTCAGCTACAGTGCTGCACTGGGAGGCTGAAGTACTAGGGAGGCAGGACCTGGTCTTGTTCTGCCATGAAAATCTCCTCTCACTACTCCTGTGAACCCAATCCAGGTGCTCCTTGGGGCTGAGAAAAGCTGCTGCTCGTTTTTGCCTTAATGAATGCAACCTGAAAGCAGAGATTTCCTCTGCATCCTTTGGGGAAAAATGACATCAGGAAGGTACTTGGATAGGTTGGGAGTTTTTCCCAGATTCTGACCTTGGTTGACTTCTCAAAGGAAAGAGTGAAAAAGAAATGGAAGCAAAAGAGGAAAAAAAAAAAAAAAAGTGTGGTGTCTCCAAGTTCCAGAGGAATTTTTGAGGGCAACACCCTCATTTCATGCAGCATGATGGGGGCTTGGGCTGAGGTTTGCATCAAGCTGTGACAGAAAATTCTTCAGTGAGGATTTCTGTCCCTGTTGCTCCATGTACCACTTGAATATCCTTGCCCTGCATTTATACTGAAATGGGGAACCCCATCTTTTGCTCTAGTGAGATTGGGAGTGGATGCTTTGGTGTCTTTTGGGAACAGACTTTTCCTCTGGCATGGCATTGCTCCTTCAGATATACAGTAAATGCAGTGCTGGTGAAGCAGGAACAACCCTCAGCTGAGTCCAGGAGCCTACAACAGCAGTGAACCTGCCCTGGATCCAAACAAAGGTGTTATTTATTCCTGGAAGCATCTTCTGCATCTCTGCTGGTGCTGTAGATAGAAAAATCCTCTCACTTCACCCACCAGCTGCCTCACCCTTCAGCTGCCCGTTAATTCAATTGAATTCTCCATCCCGAGCTCAACCCAAAAAAGAATACTCCCTTTTCTCCCTTCGAGGGGGGGCTTGGGAAGGACCCTTCGGGCACCTGAGCCGCGGTGGTGGTTTAGAAGGGCTGGGAACTGAAATCCCCGCTGGGAAGCAGCGCGCTGCGAGCTCCCCCTCCTGTTACCGACCCGAGCCGCTCCGCTCTCCCCGGGGGCACCCGCACCAAGGCAGGAGGGTGTCGGAGGGGATCGCAGCAGACTCCCGAGAGACGCAGGGCACTGCCAAGGGAGGTCTGGCATTGCAGAACTGGCACGGGGGGAAGCAAAGCTGCTTTCTGTGGCACACTAGAGCCGTCGTGGGCTGCAAGTGCCTGGCACGGTGTGACACGAGCCTTTGCCAGGGCATTGCTTTAAACAATTGCAACTTTAAGAAGGACATAAATGCTAAAACGACAAGAAAATCCCTCCTTCCTTTGCTCTGTATCTTCCCTTGTAATGTTTTAATGCAAAGGGCTTGCTTGGGAGGGAAGGAGCAAGCAGGGTGAGCATGCCCCCGAGGCAGAGAGGAGAAGAGAATACAGAGTAGTGCTGAGAGAGGGCACCACGGGCATTGCAGTCAGAACAATTCTGTTCAGGCTCTCCTCATCTATATTTTACAGATGCAGAGTGCATTTATCCAGCAGGAGAATGGGCAGAACCTTGCATGGAACACACCAGGCAGGAGGGACAGGAGACTGAGATCCAGGAGCGTGTTTGCTGTGGGTGCTGCTGAAGCCTATCTTCATGGAGAGCATCTTGAGAGCACCTTAAGAAGAAATGATGTTCTACAAGTGAAAGCTCTGCTGAAAAATCAACAGCCAGTGTTGCCAGACAACAGGTAATCACTGCAGGTTGAGCCTCATGTCTGCCATGGTTTAGAGCTCAATCACATGGTGAAGCTGAGCAGAACAAGTCCAGGAGTTTCCTCTTAGAGGCAAAATCTACTCCAGGGCAACTGTGACTCCGTTGCTCGAGGTCTGTAGCTGTTCCCTCGATTAAAAACCAGCCAACACTCATTTGGAGGCAGAGGGAAAAGTGGATTCAGGCTCCTCTTGAATGTGAGCTGAGAACTAGAGCTCAAATGGAACAAGAGGAGCACTGTTTGGGGTGAAAAGTGGGCCCAGGCACAGGACAATTTCACCTGTGTCCTTCTGCCACTTTCTGCTCCTGCAAGTGCCTGGAGGATGCTCTGAGCCACTGGGCTAGGGTGGGGAGGAGCAGGGATTTTCACACCCAGGGAAGGATGCTGGGGAGAGAGGTTCACTCCTGGGGCTGAAATAATTCATTCAAGCTGTGCAGAGGGTACAATGAGTCAAGAAGCTATTCATGTGAGACTGGAGGTGGGAGTAAAGAATTCAGTGCATTACTTGTGGGCTTTCACCAAAGCCTAAGCAAAAAAAATCTGGGAGAGAGCAATGTGTGTTTGCACAGTTTGCAGCCCAGCCAGGGAAATCTGGCACAGTTCAGGTCCTGCAGGGTAGAAGTTTTCTATAAAAACCCCATTTCTGCTCTTCCCCCTCCCGTACATCAAGGGTTGTATAGACTGTGGAACAGAGACCATAGGACAAAACCCATTTGTTCTTCTGAGCAGAGACTGGCTGTGTGTGTCTGGATGCAAAGTACTGGGGGCTGGAGCTGGGAGATGCATCTGTGAAGTGAGGGGCAAAGGAAACTACCAAGCAGGCAGAAAGGAACAGAGTTTTACACCTAAAGGATTTAAACCTTCCCAGAGCAGAGGACTGAGGGCAGACAGTTTAGAAAGAGCCATAACCTCCACCAGGCAGCTTGTGAGCACCCCATACACCTCCCCTGCTCCTCCCTAGTCCTACCATCCATGCTGAGAGCACAGCCCATGTGCCATGGGCCAGGAGGGACTGGCAGGTGAAAACCTCACCCCTGTTAGCTGCTTCCAAACCCCTGGATGCCACAAGGAAGTGAAGTGTTCAGAGTGAGAGACAGACCCTTCCTCTTAGTCAGAACTCTACGTGAGGTTTGTTGGTTTCAGTCAGACACTCACAGTACTTATGGTTTCTAAAAGTAAACTGGAGTTTTAATCTTAGAAATAAGTGATGAGGAAACCTTCCAGCTGTCAAAGCAAGGTTTGACTCAAAAGGGAAGAAAGAACTCAGTTGTTCATAGGCAGCCTCAGGATCAAAGAAGCCAGAATCTCCACTTCCCCAGTCACCACCTTTGCCAGCACAGCCTTGGCACCAGGCTCCTCTCCTGAAAATGTGAGTGGGTGGAGTGGTGTTTGCAGGCTGGAGAGAGTTCCTGAGCTGACAGGGTGCCAGGTTAGGACTTGGTTAACTGTTGCTTTCACTGTCATCTCCTGAGATTGTAACTGCAGCATTTCTAATCATGGGGGGCGGGGGGGGGCAAAAATTCAGAAGAGGCTGTTAGATTAAGCACCAGCCTTGGGACAATTTGTAAGTCACAGTTAAAGGGAGAGATATCTGGAGGATTTGCCAAGTTCAAAGGTCTTCATTTATTAATGTTCCACTGGCTGACTTGATGGATTGTCTCTAGTCTGTGTCCCTTATTCCTTCCACCTTCTCTCCTAAAGACAAATGCTCAAGACAAATCTCTAGATGGAGGGATAGACTGTGTAATAGATTATTTCTTATTACTTAGAAATTGGTTAATAATTTACTAATTCAATTTCAGTGTTTCATCCCTCACTTCAATTAATCTTTAGAATATAAAGTAAACGCTGTTCTTTGTTCTTCCAACGCTAATGAAGAAAGAAACTAATGAGGAGACCTGGCCTTGATACCTTTCCAAAGATGATTTAGCTGCATAGGAGTTAATTTTCTTTTTTTTTTTCCCCTCTTCTATTTATTTCCACTTCTTAAACACAAAATCCACCCATAAAACTGAAAGCTTGAAAGCTGTACAAGGTGGTTATGAGCCAAATTTCAAGCATGTGACATGAGCCTTACTCTAGTAAAATTCCATTTCTTGGCAGAGGGTTACAGAAATTGTGCATACCTATACTCTTCCATTCTGTGGATAAATGTTTGGTACAGCTGAAATAAAAGAAGATATAGGAACTTTTGTAAAGTGATTCAAACTGCTGCCTGCCAGGCTGCAGTGGTGCTGTAAGAGTCAGCAGTGCTTTGTTTCTAAGAGGTGGGATCTGTGGCTCTGTGGCCAGACATAATGTGTTTCAAAGAGATTTAATCATACCTGTCAAGAATTCCACAAGTACAGCCCATCTCCAGTCCATCCAGCCTCCCAACATCCCTTCCAGCCCTGATTCTTGCAATACTATTACTTCTTTTCTTTCTTACTTTTCTTCTGTTGTTTTTCCTTACCCCATCCCTCCCATCAGGACTCAGAGATGTTTTCAGCCCTGCCTACAGCACTGCACCCAGGTTGCCCAGGAGTCTGGAGGCTGCTTTTCTGCCAATACCCAGGTGAGGATTAGGAAGCCAGTTCAGATTCCAGCCAACAGACTTTTTTTGTTATGATTATTCTTGCAGCATATTGAATCATCAGTGGCAGGGGTTTGGATGTAAACACTCAGGGCACAAAATGACACAGCCTAGTGTTCAGATGCTTGTTGCCAAGTGTGATTTCACACCTTGGGGAGGGCAAAAAATATGTGTTAACAAAACTCCTAATGGCAACCTTTGTCTAATTTTACTTACCAGAGTCCTTTTCCTTAAAAGAAAAGCCACGATAGGAGTGAGTGGTCAAAGTTGATAAGCTTGCTTCATTTAATTGCCACTGATAGAAAACAGCCTTTTCCCCCACACCTACAAGCTAATTTAAGCCTGTCTCCTTACAGAACAGAGTAGTACAGTAAGCCAATTAATATCAGGATCAGAATCCTGTCCATGCAGTGAAGTGCTGCTCAGAGAGGGCTCTCCTGTGAGATAACTTGTCAGGCAGGACATGACTCCTCACAGCAAGCTGTTGGCATCCTCTTCCCTGTGAAGGAGAGCACTCAGATCTGTGTTGAGCTTGCTTCTGAGGGCTGCTTTAGCAGTGGCTGGCTGGGAGGCTGTAGCCAGGTCTGGCACAGGTCAGCACTCATGAGCTTTTTCTCTTTGTGCAGGGCTAGGAACTTCTCTGTGCCTCTTATTCTCCACTTTGCCTTCGAGCTCAAGAAAGGGCAGGGCTTGCTGTATAGAGTTTATTTTACAGTTCCTAATTCTATTAAACAAACACATCTACACACCACAGAGCAGACCCCTAGATATAAGGGAATTGTGAATTGTCCCAAATATTTGGCAGTGGGGGGGGGTAAGGTATTCCAAGTGACTGAGTAAATTGATGCATTCAAAAGCACTGTAAACTGATCCATTGGGCTTGACTCTAAACTCCCTTGATTCCAGCATAAATCTGGAGTAAGCCTGCTGAACTGAATGCCAAGGCAAAACCTGAATCCTCCTCTTTGCTTTCTTTTCTTTTCCTGTGCTAGCTAATCCCATAGCTACAATGAAACTGGAAAATCTATCTATACAAACTCCAATGGCCAGGCCATTGTGAAGCCTACAGTAGAGCCAACCTTGTGAGGAACCACTCGAGTGTGACACTGTCCTTTCCCTCTCTCCCTTTTCTGATAAGCAGAGAAATGCTGCCCATAGCACAGAAACCAGAAGATTGAAACTCATATTTTACAGTAGGGTGAAAACATAACTGCATGGAGATCAAGGCAGCTCAATTAAAGCAACCCACAATACGTGGGTTACGGGGCCACAGCACAGCACCCAGCAGCAGCAGGCACATTAAGGCAGCCAGAGGAGACTCCTGATGGCAGTCTGGGAGTTGCAGAAGGCAGCAGCATCTCCACTAAATGAGTTCCTTCCAAAAAGCTGCCTGGGTTTGAAACAGATTAAAGCAGTGAAAACAATCTTAGTGACTTCATCAGTTAGTACATGGGGCCTGGTGAGTTTAAATAAAAGGTAAACTGGTGAAATAGTGTCATGATAAATGAACCCACAATCTCCCTGGCTGCAGGTGCAGACTGGGCATTGTTTGTCCTCTGTGACACTGTGTGTTTAGAAGGATGATTATCTTTCTGTGACATCAATTAAACAATCATTGGGCATCTTCTGATGTTAGGTTGTATTTAAAACAAAGACAATGGAGGAATTTAGAAGTGGCATTGCAAGGTGTTAGTCCTGTCTCTGCTATTTGCAAAATCTCCAATTTCCTTGCCAACAAATTCCTGAAAAAAAAAAAATAGCAATATTCCATTTCATTATTAGCTGGGTTTAAAATATCATTTGAATATGGCTTTCCTATCAGCCCATCCTGTGAAGACTGAATGGAATTTATAGTTTCAAGACATAAACTCTGAGATCTGAATTGCAGATCTCATTTTTGAAGACACTTTGTGTATAAATCTTCAAAGAGCAACTGAAAGGATTTTTCTCTGACCTCCTGACTATACCTGGTGGAACAAGTGCATCTCAACATGGTGCAGTGAATGTTTGGAGAAAGGATTGCAAACACAGCACCAAAGCAAGGTCCTCCTGTTCCAGTTCTCATGGAAGAGTTGAATGAAAAGATTGGCAGAACGACCATGGATAAAGTTTCCCAAAGGGTGTCTGTGCAACAGAAGAGGTCAGTACTATGTAACATTAGAGAATTATACTGCTGTAGTTCCTTGTGTGGACATGCTGGAAGTGAGTCCAGTTTGGAGTTCTGTTGCTCTGGAAAGGGCTGCAGTTGAAGTGAGACAGCATTTTTAGGTTAGGAGTTCCCAGGTAGGGTTGTGTTTGTTGAACTGCAGTGGTGTGGATGGGAAGGGTGACACGTGCCTGTGTGGACAAAGCCTGGAAGATCTGTCTGTCCTTCAGCCCATGCACATGACATCCTCTAGCTTAGCAAGAAGCCACATTTCAAAGACACCTTTGATGGTTGTGTGAGAACAGAGCAGAGCACCACGAGGTTCTTTAGCAAAGAAGAAAAGAATACATCTTTTACAGCTATTCAGAAATGTTTAGGTTTCTTAAGCTTATTCCTAAGGAATTGCTGAAGATGCTGCATGGAAGTTTTGTGATCATGAATGTGAGAGGGGATAACAAGAAAATATTAGCTGTGAAGTTTTAGTCCATGCTGTGAACACTTCTCTAACCTTTGGCATAATCTGAGAGCTACCGTGGCCTATATCAGGAAGAAAAAACTAGACAATGGTGTTTAAGAAGTCTGGAAATGAAGGGCTGTCTGATGCTGGAGTTTTTAATAGCACACACCTTTTGGGTTTATGTTGGAAAAGAAGAATGCCTTATCCCTCAATCCATAGGAAAACCATATGATTTAAGTGTAAGCAATGGTTAACAATCAGATGCATGTTCTATTCTTTGCTTCCATGTGCTGGTCAGACAAAAAAAGAAGAAAAGAAGTGCTATACACTGGCTTCTCAAGAATGCAGCATCAGGGATCTGTAAAAGTCTGAGTGATTCTATTGCTTCCTTTTGAAGGGCTCTAATAATAATAAGGCCTAGGGAGAAAAATTGCAGTTGAAGACCATTGAAGTCTTGAACTGTAGTCAAGCCAGAGAGTGAAATTACTGAGCCCTGAACACCTCTCCTGATCCTTCTCTGTTGAGAAGAACCTTTGTTAGATGAGGAGGCAGAGGTTGAAAGACTCAATTGAAATCCTCACTAAATACATTTTCTGAGAAGTTAGGGCATGTGGATTTTTTTCACCACATGGATTTACAAATCCACAGAATTGGAGCAGAAGGGAAACCACTCATTTTTATATTTTTTTTAGAAGAAAGAATAAAACTAGAATATTACCAATTCAGTGCATGAGCAAGCAAAGCAGATTTTCTTGTACTAACCCATCTGAGCCAAAGTGACACATACTGTGACACTGAGAAATATTTGAAAGGGCAGAAAGAAAGGACTGTAAGTGCAAGTATTATTTGTATAGAGAGAAGCCCTTTTGTCTCACATACAAGGAAAATTACTTGGTCCACTTATTGAGTTCTAAAATAGCCCGTTCAGTAGAACTGACTGACATTTTATATGTCTTATTGGAGATCTGCATCTCCATGATGAGTGATTTTCCAGGGTACTTTTTCAAAGCCTGTGGTCAACCTGTAACATTCTGGTGACCGTATGAAAAATATTGTCCTTTTCATCTGAATTTATCAAAGGCAGTGGCATAAACTGTGAGTGTACACTAAATAAGCCATTCCCTGCAGTTCTCCCCTCACTATTCTCTGGCAAGACAGAAACACTCTGAGGTTAAGCTTACACCAGAAAAAAAAAAATATCTTTTTTTCTTAGCTGTGAAGGCAAAACACAGGCAAAATGCACCATCAGGAGGTGCAGTTTGTGCTGGCACAGTGCCCTCTGAGCCTGCTTTTTCCTGGGCAGCACAGGAATGTCACAACCTAACCATTATTACTGCCATGGGAAGCTTCAGCTTTGGGTTTGGTGGTAGTGGGCACTGCTATTGACCATGTAGTGGTGGCAAATGAGCAAGCACAAGATTAAATATCAGCTTGGAATTTCCTGCAAGTTATCAGGAGAAGAGTGGGGAAAAATAAATAACATCTTTGCTGCTGTTTGACCCGTTGCCTCCAGGAGTCATTTTGTCTGGGTTGTGTTGGCCAACACCTTTCACCTCTCCCAGGGCTCTCTGCCAACAGGAATGCCATTGCCCTGGGAGCTTTGCTGGGGCAGGACTAGATGGTAGTCCCATCTGCTGCTTGGCCTGGTATAATCCTGCCACTTTCTGAGTTTCTTCAGGACTTCAGCACTGCTCCAAGGAAAAGTGGTGTGTAGAAGTTGAGAGCTGATGAGGATCATCAATAAAGCAGCAGTTTGAAAAAGCAGAAACAGGAAAAACATCTGAACTAGGGGAGCATGCAGTGCCAGAAGAAAGTCAAGGAGTCTGGAATACAGCAATCCAGGGAGCCTGTGTGCTGCAGAGACCAAGAAGAAAAGCAGAGACAGCTCCTGCAAAGCCTGAAGGAAGCACAGAGACCACTGGGGAGCCAACACTGCAGAAAAGCAGTCCCCTCAGGCATGAAAAAGAAGTATCACAAAAGCCACCAAAGTGGCTAGGGGTAAAGTTTCTATGTGCACCTCTGTTTAGGCTTTCAGTCTGATTCCTGATTAATGGAATTTTTTTATGGGAGGAAAAAATGAGGGTCTGAAAAATGGAGTCACTGCTGGAGACAAAGGGGGAGCATCATGTACCCCTCAGTCCTGGTCACTAAGTACCAGGTCTGAGAAAGCACTGAATCCTTGTAAAGCAAAATCCCATCACCTAGAAGCAAGGCAGAAATACATCCCATGTTTTACTGCTGTGAAACTGAATGGATCTAAGCATCTTCAACTTTCAAGTTACCAAAATGAACCAGCCCATGTACCAGGAGAGGCAAGAGAAGAAGCACAGAAGAGGCAGAAGATACTTCTCTGCAGCTAGAACTCTCCAGCTTTTGGAATGGGTTGCCAGCCACTCTTCTTGTCTGTGGGAGTTCAGCCAGGATTTTAATAAGGCAAAAACATGTACCAGGTCTCAAGTCTTTCTGCCCACACAACAGTCTCTCAACAAGGCCCTCAGAAAGCTCCCAGGACTGGTCTCAAACAAAACCAAAAGCGAGTGCCAAATAGCAGGGGGCTGACAACGAGACCTAAACTTTTCCTTCCACAGCTAAGTCCTCTTTGGCACTGGAATAAAAGGAGAGGAAACAACTCTTTTTTTCCTCCTTGTGGACCCTTTCATTCTTCTGTAAGGAACGGAAAAAAACCCAACCAAGATACAACTCTAAGGACTAAGAGCTGCATTGTGTGAGAAAATTACAGCAAGGGAAGTCAGGCTGCATCAGTGAGTTATGCCAGGATGGTTGTGAGCAGGAAACCAAAGGGTGAGCCTGTGAATTCTCTACCTTCATGTCACATAAATGAGCCACTTGTGTTCTCTCCTTTACATTTTCTCTCATTTGAATGTAGCTCCTTCCTCCCTTGGACTAATTCAGAATCCCTGCCTGGCTTTATTCAAATATCTCTGTCCTCAGCCCTCAGCTTATCCTTGTTTTTCCTTGCTAGCTCACCTTGTATCACGGGGTGCCAGAGAAAGGGCAGAGGGTGTCATCACAGGACCGTGTGAGGCACCAGCTTTGCTGCTGTCACTTGCAAGTGTGACATTACCAGCCAGCTGACACCAGCAGAGCAAACTGATGATCATTTTTCTGCTCCCTACAAAAGGCCTGATGCAAAACTCACTGGAATTGATGGAAATGGAAAGGACTTTGGCTCAGACCCAGCCAGGAATAATGCTGGAGATGTATTTGGAGCCAAGATGGTCCAAAGGGACTCATCCCAGTCACCTTCCCAGTGCTTTGAATTGGCCAGCTTCTGGTGTGAGTTAAGCTCAAAGCCCCAAAGGCAACTCAATTCTAGTCATCTAGCTTTGCTGTCTCCTCCAAACTTCATCCAGAGGGAAAAGTGGCTAATCCTATTCAGTTGCTACACTGAGGTAGTGCCATCAATTAAAAAAAAGCTTGGGGTACAGGGAAAATGAATAATCTGGGTCTATTTTCCTTAGCACAGTTTGGCCACGAGAAAGAAATAAGGAATACATAAATAAAAGGTGGGAAAGAAAAACCCATTATTAATATAAATTGTTGCATTTGACTTTGGTGCAGGTTCCTTGTGATGTCAGGAAAGGGCTGGAGATTTTCTGTTTTAAAGAAAGAGGATCCATGAGCAATGAAATTTGTGAAGCCTTGCTTGGTGTCCTCTTATCTCCTGCATTTCTTAGCACTATGGCACCAGCCCCACCCTCCACAGCCCCCCACCTGGCTGCTGGTAGCACCTAGGAGATGAACTTTGCCCCTCTTTGTCAGTGAGGGGCATGAAGTGATCAGGGCACCCACGTGTAGCTAGATGGCAGCTTTAGGAAACTGATGATGTGTCTTCCAGGTGGCTGTCAATGGGGGAGATGTCAGATCTCCACAATTACTGGAGGGCAGGATTATTTGGCTTTCCAAGTGTCAGACTAGACTGGTTGGTTTTGCTAGCAAGCTGCTTTTGGAGGGCAGTTCAGCAGGGCCTGGTACGTGGTGGTCCAGGTAAGAAAGGCTGAAGCAAAAAAGAAGGGGTAACAAAAAAAAATGCAAATAAACACCTAAGGCCTGCGAAGTCTGACAGTGTGGTGGAATTCCTTCTTTTGCCAGGGTGACTGTCACTGGTGTAGCTGTCTAACACCCTGCATGGCTCAGCCACCCTGGAGAGCAGGCAGCAAGTCTGTGGAGACTGGAGGTAAGTTTTGGGATTGATCCACGTGGAATCAGGTGCTGCTGAGAAAGAGGAGGGAAGAGAGGCTGAAGAGAGAGGAGCAGAGGACACAGAGGTGAGGGAAACAGAGGAGAGGGTGACTAAGAGTGGATGTCCCTTCCAGGGGTACATCTGGCACACGGATTACTGGATGTAAATGGTGAGAGACCAGTGCCAAAGATCTGTTACCTGACCCAACACCTTGGGTTTTATCACCTCTCAGGTCTGAGCCCCTGCAAAGGGACAGAGCCCTCCCAGAGAGCTTCTCCCCGGCCTTCACACCACCATCCCACCCGTTGGAAGAGACCCTCAAGGGGAGCAAAAGCCACCCGGGGGGGACCGGCCGCACCCCCACCGCCCGCTGGGGCCATCTTGGAGCGCCCGGGCACAGGCAGGGAGTACCCAGCAGCCTCGGGCGGGCAGCCTGGACTCGGGAGGTGCCATCCTCGGCTGCCTGGCTGTCCCCGGCCGCTGTGCAGCGGGGATGCCCGGCCCCGGGACGTCCCCTCGCCGCTTCTGCATGGAACCCCCCGGGACTCCCGTCCTGGCAGCGCTGCGTGGAGGCGGCAGCCGCGTGTGGCCAGCGGGGCACCCCCGGGGTGGAAAGACCCCACTCTCTTCATTGTCGTGATGCGGGCTGGTGACAGGCATTGTACGTTCAGCCGCCGAAGATAGCGAGTAATTCGATAGGCGATCCCTCGATAGGCTGTGGAAAGCGGCGGCACCGCGCCAGTTTGGCCCCGGGGGAGGTGGCTTGGGAGCGCCGCTCGGTCCTCACGGTGCCCCGGGCGGGGGGCTCTGGCACCCCCGGGCACAGGCAGGCTCTGGGGGGGGGGGGGGTCGGGGCTGCTGCTGCTCCTCACGCGTGGGGGGTGCGGGTCGCTCCAGCCACCTCGCTTCGCTCCCTTCGGGGGATGGAGAGAGCGAGAGGTGGGCAGCAAAGATTTGGGGGAGAGAAGTAAATCCCCCGCAAATACAACACCCCAGCCGGTTGAACGCCCTTCCCGCAGGCGGGGGGAATCGGGAGAAGAGAAAAAAAAAGGGGGGGAAAAAAATAGTCCCTAACACTTTTAGCTTTGGAAAACCGAAGGGAGGTTTTTGGTGGTGTCGCCGCCAAGCCCCGAGCTGAGGATTTTGTTTTCACTGCCAGCATGCGTTGATGACATCACGAAGCACCCCTTCTTTGTGTGTCTGTGATGTCACCAAGTGCGGTGTGGGGGACAATGGAATCCTGAACTCCGGGCGAGGGCGAGTGGGAAGCGGCTGCTCCTGCTGCTGGATCAGGGCTGAGCCGGGGCAGGGAAGGGGACACGCAGCTGGTCCTTAGGGCTGAAACAGGTGAGAGACGGGAAAGCTGCCGGGGATTCCTTTTGGCTTTCGGGAGGGGGGGGCTTCGGGCTGGGTTCTTTTTTTTTTTTCTTTTTCCCCTTCTCGCTTTCCAGCTGAGACAGGTGAGAAGTTGCTGCCGCCGCCGGAGGGACAAAGCAGGTGAGCCAGGAGGGAAGCTCAGAGGTTCAAACAGTTGTAGGAATAAGAGGAAAGCCGTCAGTCCCCCCAACAAACCCAACAACCCCCCTCTCAGCCTTAAAAAATCAGCCCGGGGGGCTTCCCTGCTCTCCCAGCCACCTGCCTCCGCCGCGTCCCTGCGAGGCTCTCCCGGGGAAGCAGAAGCCGAGCCGGGGAGGGGTTCATCCCACCCCCCTCCTTGCCACCCCCGCGGGTACTCCGCGGAGGGTCTCCATTGCCCACTCCCGCCTGCGTGCGTGTCCCCCGAGCGCCCCTTTCTCCCTTCCCCCCGGAGCTGCGGGGCAGAACACAGGACAACGGGGAACTCCGGATCCCCCCCCCTTTCGCAGGGCCGGAGAGGGGGATCCGCCACCTGCCCTGCCAGCCCAGCCCCCTCCCGGCGGGTGTCTCCGCGGCCCCCCGAGCCCCGGCGGGCGGTGGGGGAGGCAGCAGGGAAGCCATTGCCTGTTTAATAGTTGCTGTTGCAGCACTTCCGCTTCTCTCCCAGCGAGAGAGACACGAGTGGCCAGGCCCAGCCGCACCGAGGAGGAGCAGCCAGACACAAAGGGAGAGGTATGGGGACGGGGCACCCCCCGCCGTCCTCCCCGCCGGCCCCGGGGGCAGGGGGCAGGGGCAGGGCCGGCCGCGGCCCGGCGATGGGGCGGGAGGCGACGGAGCCGGCGGGGCAGGGGGGGGTGGTGGGGGATCGTGCTCGGGACTGTCAGGTACCGCTGGCCCCTCGGCCCCTTCGCCGCCTGGCCCTGCGGGCCCACGCTCGGGGGGAGAGGCTCGCCCGGGGGCCCCCCCAGCTCTGCCCCAGCGGCTCTTTCCCGGCGGGGGTAGAGGAGCTCGCCGGGGGCCGGTGGCCCTGTGAGGGAGGTGGCTGAGTGCTGCCCCCCCTCCCCAGGCTGCTGCCCCGCCGCTCGCCCCGGGCCCGCGGGTGCTCCCCTCGCTCCCACCTTCACTCTCCCGGGGTCGAGGTCCACCCCCCACACCATCCCTTTCGATGGCGGAGCTGCCCTCGGTAGCCCACCCTGCTCGCCCTTCTCCCCCGAGGTACCCGCACGAACGCGGGCTGCCTCTCCCTGCTGCCCCCCCGGCTGCCAGCGGGCTCCCCAGGCCCTCTGCTCTCACCCCTTGTAGGCCCTGGCTCTTCTTTTCCTCCCTCGGCACCGCCCTCCCCAGCACAGACCCTCGCTTTCCTTCTCTCTTTTCTACCCCTCGGTGCACTGGGCCTCAGTGGCTCCCCCCACGCACCCCCCTTGGCTGGTCCACTTCGTTCTCCCTCTCCCCGTCCCCTCGCTCCCATCCAGCAGCAGGGGTTTCCCCAGGGCAGGTCACAGATCCTCCTCCGGGGTCTCCCCCCTGCTGCCAGTGATGCCCCACTTCCATGTTCGTGCTGTGAGGGTCACCCCCTTCTCCCCGTCCCTCCCCCACGTGCCTCCCGGGAACCCGAGGGACCGGAGCTGTTCCATTTTTATCTCCTACACCCCTAGGCTGGATAGTGGTGGGTGGTGATGGCTCCTCTCCTGTGTGGAGTTTGGGGGGAGATTAGAAGGAATTGCTTTGAGCTTCCCTAATCCCCACAATCGTCCTCGTTCCAGTCCCTTCCCTCGTTTCACACTTGAGAGGAGGCTTGCAAAGTCCCTTTTCCCCTGCTCCTCCATGTTCCCAGTGAAGGGGAGGCTGCTGCTCCCACTGTAGGACCTGGAGAGAGGGACACGGGGAGCCTGGAAAAAGGAGCAGCACCCAAACACCGAGTGAGCTTGTCAGCAGCCTTTCTGCCTGTGCCTGTGCTCACTGTTTGTTCCCCACCCCCCGTGGTGTCTCCTCTCCAGGTTGGGGTGTGTGGTGGGGGGGTCGCTATGTCGGATGACGATTCGAGGGCCAGCACCAGCTCCTCCTCATCTTCATCCTCCAACCAACAGACAGAGAAAGAGACCAGCACGCCTAAGAAGAAGGAGAGCAAAGTCAGCATGAGTAAAAACTCTAAGCTGCTATCTACCAGTGCCAAGAGGTGAGGCTGCTGGCAGTTCCCTCACCCATTTTGCTCCATCTTCTTCCTCAGTTTCTGTGCCATTCCCCCAGTGCTCCCATTCCTCATCTGCAGCCTTTGTGATCAACCTTTCCACATGGAGCTGCCATTGTCTCCCTCTTAAGCAGTGCAGCGAGCATCTGCCCAACTTCTCTCTCCTTGCTCTTCCTGCTGCTTCCTCTGTTCCATTCCAGACATTTTCCTGTCTCTTTGAATGTTTTTTTTTCCTCCAGGCTGTTGCTCTGTCCCTCAGTTATTTCCACTTTCTTCTCCTTTTCCCTTATTCTTATCAGTTATGGTGTAGGATTGACATGTAGGACCTTAATTCCTTCTCTGCTGCTGGAAGCTCCTTGGTCCTGAGCAAGTCATTGCATTTCAATGTCATTTTCCTGATGCTTTCCCTGGGTGGCTGTTTTCTTTCCAGGAATGTTAGGGGTATTGTTTGTGAAGAGTTTAGTTTGCACTGGGGGAGTTGTGCTGCAGTGCAAGTGGTGTAATACAGCCCCAGATATTTTCCATCACATACATTGCTATGTTTCTTTCTGTCACTTCTATTGAGTTTTATTTGTATGCTTGGATGTTGACTAGAATAAATAATCCACAGCAGGTCCACTTGTGGACATTCTGCTCTAAAATAATCTTTTCTCACAGCACAGAGTGGGTTGGAGGTTTTTTTGGAGAATGAAATATATAATTTTTTATGCCTTAACAATGTCTACATGGGGGAGAGATGCCTGTATAGAATAGTAATTCCAGAACAGCTATGGTAGTTTTCTTCACCTGGACAGACTCATGGACCCACTCAGGTAGCTTCTTTTAAAATAGTTAAAGAAGGGTTTATTCTGGGGATTTTTTTTAACCTGAATTCAGCACCATCCTGCTCCAGGGAGCTAAACTATTTAAAACATGAGGTTTTAAGCTGGTGGTTCTCCTGTGTGACAAGTGGAAGAGAGGCAGAAGATGCTGAGCTGAGAGGAGCAGGGTGACAGACTGAGTGCTGGGTGGGGAAATCTGGAGGAGAAGCCTGAGTGACAGGACTGGGACTGTAGGGAAGGGCATGAGAGCTGCTTGGGTGTTCTGTGGCAGAGGCTGAGCGAGCCCAGAATAGTCTGGGCAGGGAGGACAGGGTGGTGTCTGGAGGCAGAGGAGACTGGGAGAGTCTGGATGGATCTGGGGATGGCGTGTGGCTCTGGAGGGTGAAAAAGGGGGGAGTTGAAGGTGGCAGGAATGTGTGTGAGCCTTGGAAATAGATGTTCATCTTCCTCTAAGTGTCCTTGGGAATGGTGCAGTCCCTCCCTTGGGGCTGGTGTTTTTCCTCAGGATGGTGATGGGAAGCTGGGGGGAGGAGAAGGGGGGCAGCCAATCTGACAGTTGTTTCTCTCAGTCCAGCAAGACAAAATTCCTCCTTGGATTGCAGTTTCCTCCTAGCACTTGGTCCATCACACTTGCAGGGTGCTCCTTCATTGGCAGGCTGGCTGGCAGAGTAAAGGGGACAGTTTTTGCCACTTTGTGGTTGGCATCTTTCTGGGAGCCTACAGCACCTGGCTGGGTCAGTGCACAGTGCCCCTCTGCTTTGCTGCCCATCTCTGCAGCAGGGCACTGGTCCTGGTTGGCATTTGGACTGGTGGCAGGCTCCAGCTCTCTCCTCTAGTGTTGCAAACTCCTGTCCCACACAGTGACTTACCTTTGTTCCCTCTCACTTTTATTGCCACAGGATTCAGAAGGAATTGGCTGACATCACCCTAGATCCACCTCCCAACTGCAGGTTGGTGTCATTTCCCTACCTGAGGAGGGTGGGGGAAGGTGAGGGTCTGAATGTGTCTCTTGTGTGTTGTAATGTCCTCAGGGGCTCTGGATAGAGCTGAGGAGTGGCTCTTTAGGGGCCCACAGTCCTTTTGTGGATGCTTGGGTGGCATTAAATAGTTTCCTGGTCGGGGGATCTCCAGACATTACATGTGTTTTGCTACAACTTTTCTGTTGGGGTGTCATTTCGTTTTGTTATTTATTTCTTTTCCTAACAATTGCACTTCAGTCTGTTTTACTGTTTTGTATGTTTTCTAAACTGGCCTATAGAGAGTGAAAACTTTTCTCCTTGTTTGGTTTTTTTGATGGTTTATAAATCTAATTGCTGACTGCACTAATCTTACATAAATAAGAGTCCTGCTAAGGAAGCAGAGAATGGTAAAATGCTGTGAGCTTTTTAGCTCAGAGGGCTCTGCTGTGAGCTTACAGGGGCAGAGAGGTGGGAATTTATTGCTTGATGGGTCAGTGTGCAACAGGAGCACACACCTTGGCTGATGAAAGAAAAGGCAGGAATATTCTGTTGGCCTTTGTTTTTCATCATGTTGTAGAAAGCTGTACCATTGGAAGCCTCTGTCAGACTGGTGTGCTTCAGTGCTTGGTGGCCTGTTGGGACAGGAGACACCACCAGTGTCTCCCCTTTGCTGGTGCTTGTTCCTCTGAGAGCAGAGTGGCTTTGGGGCTGGGCTGTGTTTGCTGGAAGCTGCCACAGCACAGCTCTGCTCTCATCTTTTGGCTGTGGCTGAGGTCTTGAGGCCTTCTGGTGTTGGTAATAGCAGAAATCAGAGGCATTTCTGTTTGGAAATAACCATTGAAGTTTTTAGTATGGAGTTGCCACCCACAAATGCACATTAACCTGTTTATTGATGCTTTTTGCTGCTGTTAGTCTGCAGAGAGGCACTGGCACAGGAGTTGGTGGGACAGGTCCAGTGCCACTCTTTTGGTACCAGTCCCAGGGCTCATCCTTACTGAAAGGAGAGATGGGTTGAGGGATGTGAGTAGAGGTCTGGGCTGATTTTGAGCTGTTTGGATGATAAACAGTGAGCTCTGCAGTCTTTAGCTGTGACAATATTGTTCCAGTGACAGCAATAACTGCCTGAATGTTACAAGAGCTTCCAGCACTTGGGCTGGAGGGGTCTGTCCTGTCTGCATCCTGGCTGTCCCCTCCTCTTCCCACCACAACCCCATTTTCCTGGGAGAGAAATCCAGGAGCACAGCTCAGAAAGGCTCTGTGGCTTGTTCTGTAGGTGATCAAGCTGCTGGGACTGTGGTCTGAGCTTTGCAGATCTCCCTGCAAGTTGTGATAGTCTGTATGTCAGATTCCAGGCCTCATCTGATCTTTTGTTTAGTATTAGAACCCTAATTTGTCCTTGGTTTTAATTGGCAATATTGACAGGTAAAGATGAGCTAGCAGACTACCTGTGAAAACAGAATATGGGTTTGATTTTTCTTTCTTTAAAGTCATAGACCATGGAGGATGAGCCAGTTCAAGGTCCACAGAGTAAGTTTGTGTTGTTTCAGGCTTTAGAAATATTTCCAATGGTAAAAAATTCCATCACAGTGCAAATAGTGATGATTGATCTTTGCCAATAATGCAGTTACAAGTATTCCACATTCCTTCTGACCATCAAGTGACAGCAAAGGCTGGCAACTCTTGCAAATAATCCCCCAAACTGGGGTTATTGTTACTGGTGATAGGCAGGAAAAGATGAATGGAGGGGCTTGGGGTGTGTGTGAGCAGAGGAGTTTTGCTATTGCTCATCTTGGAGTCAAGTTGTCCCACGGTGCAGGAGAGAGAAGGAGAGAGAGAAAAGAGTCAATTTATGAGTGTGAGGAGATCAAGTGAGAGACTCTGGTGGCTATGGGATGTGTAAGGGTGCCCAAATCTGCAGAGGGGAAGCCTGCTAGCAGTGTCCCTGCTTTCTTCTCATTATCAGTGTGTATTTGTACACCCCTCCAGATGCACAACAGCAGCTCTGAGGGAGGGAGGACATAGTTCCAGAACTTAGCTGCAATGTTCTGCCCTCATGGCTTTGTGTATCCTCACCTTCCCTGACCCCCAGCCCCTCTCTGCTGCCTTGGTGCTTCTGCAGACCTTTTGCAGGTGTCTCTGGAGGGGAGTCCTCTCCTTTTATCCCCTGCAAGAGTCATCACTTTAAATTCAGGGAGCCACACAGGATACCAGGTACTGCCTCTTCTGCTGTCAACTGTCAGGGTGCCAGAGCCTCACACTGTCCCAAACTGCATCCTGTGTTATGTTGGAAATGCCACACTCTTTTTTTTCTGCTGGATGTTTGTTCTCACAGCCCTGGCCAGCATCTTTGCTGGTGGTTCTCCTCTCTTCTGTCGTGCAGTTCATTGTTGGCCATGCTTTAATTTCTGGCCCTGTTGCCAAGTACTGCTCTTCCAGACCTATTGCAGTCATGGAGTTCAAAATATTTCACACATCCCACAGCACATTAAAAACCCCCAAAACTTTAAGTTGTAAAGATTTTAGTAAGAACTGTTTTTTTTTTTTTTCTTACAAAACACCACCTCTAAGATGCAACTGCAAATAATGAAAGCCATTTGATATTTCAAGCAAAACAGCTTAAAAACAAACGAGTTTCATTTTGATTTTTGCAGCTTGCAGTGACCTTCTTTTCATGTGTGTAACCAACAGCTCATCCCTTTAACAAAACTAACCACAAAAAACCCAAATGCCAAGCACACCCTGTGTGGCTTTTACACATAGCTGGGTAATACCAGGGGAAGTTCATCCCAGAACTTCCTCTCCCATCAGTAGTTTCCTTGCTTCTGCTTTTCCACAGCTTGCCTGTGTCCCCCAAATTCTCCTGCTCATCTCTTCTGCTGCTTCATCTCTTCCAGTCCCTTTGCCCTTCACACCCCCAGGCTGTGATTTTTGATTTTCCACAGTTGCTTGTGGAAAGGTGCAGGACACGTGCACAGAAACACAGCCTGTATTTGACCTGCATGCAAAAAAGAGATTTTTTTGGCCATGAAAAGATGTATTTAATCCATGTCCCAAACTCCTGGTGGAGCCAGTGCTGTCCTCTTGAGTGTCCTGGTGTTGTGATTGTTGCTCTTAGCAACTTCAGGATGGTTTTTATTCCCTTGTCCACAAGCTGATTTGGCTTCTGCTATTAATACTGAGTTATGAAAGTTTAGTGTGGCTTTCAAGTTCAGAAGGTGGTTAGTAGTTGCTGTCAACTGGAGAATAGCAGTTTGGATCTGAAGTGGTTTACATCTTTCAGAGAGCACCTGGTCATTCCTTCTCCTGCTTTGCATTATATCAGAAAGCTTTAGAACTCAAAGAAGGTGCCTAAAGACTTTGGCCTTTTGCTCTTCAGGGTATTTTGGTGACAGAGGAGGATGTCTTGTCTTTTTTGGGGGGCGTGGGAGTCAGAGGGGGCAGAATGTGGTTCCCTTGTGCCATGTGGGCAGACCTGATCTTTGCTGCTTGTAACACTTGTGTGGTGCCAGAGTTTCCCTTCTGTCACTGTGCTGAGGCTTCCAGAGCTTTAACACAGGTTCATTAAACCTTTGAGGTATTGTTTATTCTCTTTATGTCATCTTTGACCTCTGTATCAAAGCATCTCAATAATAAATCTGCTTTTTTTTCTGTGAGGTTATGAAATAATTTCTCTCCCCACGTTAGGAATGGGGAGTCACAACCTCTGGGAACCCAGTGGCTTGTCCCAAGTCCCACAGAGTCTGTGGCAGAGTGGAGAAATGAATGTAAATCTCCTTTGTTTCAGGCTAACTTGCAGCTGAGCTGCTCTGCTGCTTGCATCATGAGCAGGGCTTTGAATTTGTGCTTTATTGGGTGCCTGGTATTGACTCTGTGTAAGCATGGTAATTTAATGTTATTTTTCCCATCTGTGTAGAAAGACCAAAATGGATATTAAGCAGAATTAATGGTTTTTAATCTTTCTTACCCAAACTGAAACAAGTTTGTCTCCACATGGCTCATTGGAGTCCACATAGGCAAGACCAGCTGTTATTTAAACAGAAATAATCTGCAAACCTTTGCTGAAGGAGGCATTTGCCTGCAAGCCTTAGGATTGCTCCAGAGTCAAATGCTATCACCAATTCATGCTTTAAATGCTAATAAAACACAGTTGTGTTTCCTGGCTGCTTCAGCCCAGTTGTTGGGGATTCACAGAATAAGGACCAGATCTCTGAGACTTTTGTGCAAGTGAACTGTCAGCAGCTAATGAATTTATCTCAGTGGAGATGCTGAGAAGTTTTCCAAGCTTTGCAACGTGGAACGAAGATTTCTTGGCTGCAGAGAAGTCTGCAGAGAATGTGTAGCTCAAAGGCAGTTTTGAACTCAATAGCTCCATATTATAATTAATTTATTTCATCTACATACCATGAAAGTCTGGCATTTGTTTGATGGTGCTTGTAATTTTTTGCAAATAGATTTTTTTTTTTCTCAATACCTCCCAATTTCAATGATGCCCTCAGTGCTTTTGCTCTTAAATTTGGTGTATTATTCAAGGGTAGATTGTCACTGTTAAATTATCAGTGTTGAAGTGGAATAGGCTCTCCTGATCATAACAATATCCCAACATCAGCTTTCTGGGCTCACATTTTGTAACCAAATAGCTTAATTTCTCTCTGGCTGTTGCGTTCTTGCTTTGTTTTCATTTTAATGTGCACACTCAAAGTAACAGATCAACACAAAGCTGGATTTTACTCTTTTTTTTCCTGCAGAAATCAAAATAAGCAGAACACATTTAATGAAAACCAAGTGGGTTTAGCACTTCTTTGCCCTCCCACCCCCCCTGTTGTTTCTCTGGGAAGTTTCCAGCTGTAGGATAGGAAGGACCTTCGTAATTAGTGCTCTGTGTAGCTGAAAAATACCTTTTGTCATCTAAACTACAGCAGGTTCAGCATTCCCTCCCTGCTTTGTTTGGCACGTGGTCCCTGGAGAAATAACTCTTCCTTTTGAAACGCTGTGTGAACTCATTTAGAGCTCCTCTGCAGCTGCCTATGGCCTTGCTTGCAAACCATGAAAAATAACTCCATTTTTGCACACGCGGGGGCTGAAGTACGTGTGCTGTCAGGCAAAGTCCTCTGCCTCTCAAGAGCTGCTCAGGAGCAGCTTTTCCTGGGGATTCCTTAGTTAATATTACAGGAATTCACCTCGCTGAAGCCACCCCTGGCTTTGTCTCTTGGCTTCCTTGCAAGATCAGGAATTTCTTGGTGGCTGGGCTACTTGGCCGTGGTGCTTCAGAGCTGGCTGCTGCCACGGGGGGGTTGTTGGCACATCCCAGCTCAGCCGTGCCCAAAGGAGCTGCATTCTGTGCTCCTCCTGCCTGCCAAAGGTGGGAAGGCTGGATCTGGAGAGTGGCTGTGGAATTGTGTCATGGCTAAGAACAAAGGTTTGCAATCTCTTCTGTGCACAGCCTCTCGTAGACCAGTGGATGTTGAGGTTTCCCATCCATCCTTGCTGCCCTTGGAGGGCCCTGTGCAGCTGGCTTCCTGGGCCTCTGCACATGGCTTCTGTCACCCACTCTGGTATTGCCTCTCTGCTCACTCACTCTTGCATTTGCTTCCTTTCTGCTGTGTTCCAGCTCTGGGTGGTGACACTGGAGAGGAGGACAGCAGCAGGTTAGAAGGAATATTGATGATTTCTGTAGGGGACTTTATAGGCATAACTGGAAAACTGTGTGTAGTGTGGGTTACTTCAAGGGCTTGAATCACAGAACCATTCAGGTTGGAAAACACCCTTGGGATCATCCGGTCCAACCATTAACTATTCTACAAAGCTCACCCCTAAACCATGCCCCTCAAAACCACATCCAAACACCCCAGGGATGGTGTCTCCACCCCCTCCCTGGGCAGCCTGGGCCAGGCTCTGACCACTGTCAGGGAAAAATCCTTAATATTTTAATATCTTTTGATATGAAGACAAAATTGCCCACCAGGAACTGGCTAGTCTGGGGGGTTGAGGATCTGACAGGGGATGGTTTTGCATTTTGCCTTTCAGCAGGGGCAGGTTGCCAGGGACTTTGTGGCTTCTGAAGAAGGGGTTGGTCTTGAGAGCTGATAAAGGGTTTGTTCTGGGAACAGAGGCAGAAGTGACCTGCACTGCTGCAAATGATGTCAGTGCAGGGAGGGTAGCAATGAGTTGGTGCCTGCTGGAACTCCTGCAAACTCTTCCTGAGCTCTTCTGTGACTGGACTTGGCAGAGCAGCCTTCCCCACAGCACCTCTCAAAGTGTTCAGTGTTTGAAACAAGAAGGTGTCATTTCACCTGAGCACATCCAGAGATTACTGCACATCTGCACAGACTTGCACACCACATACCAAGTTGAGGGCTCTGCTTTTCTCCACCAAAGCAAGTGCTTGGAATGAAGGGAAATGAATGATGTCATTTAGTCATTAGAGGAGAATCTTGCCAATCTGTACAGTTATTTGAATGAAAGGAGTTTATACTTCTTTTTCCCTCTGAGGCTTAACAGTGGAGGTCTGAAGACTGAGTTATTTTACTAGGGAACATGTATTGTCAAGTACTAAAAATAAGCTACAACTGTCAAAATAAACACTGTACACTCTGGAATTCAGAGGGAGTTGCTTGTTTCTCTTGCCAGCTTGCACATTTCAGCAACCTGCAGTTAGTTTTGCAGGGCATTTGGGGGAAGTGGAATTGTTGCTACAGTGCTTTGAATCCAGATCTTCTGTGCACTGACCTGACTGGATTTCTATCTGATAGATCCTTTTGCTTAACAGCAGCATCAGGAATGCAGTGTTTTCTTTATTGACCTGAGCTGGGAGGTGGGAGAGGAAAGGAGGATGAGGAAGGCAGGCTGAAGCTCAGGGCAGATGTGGTCTGTGCTTCCCCATAATCTCTTCCATGATTTCACAGATGAAAACTGAGATAAGATGTCAGATACAGTTGAGCTGTTTGGAGAACTGGGTCCAGGCCAAGTCCTGTCAGTTCATTTGTCTTGTAAAATCCAAAGTAATTGGCTTAAAGAGGCTGTGTTATTAATGATGTAAAGTCCTGTTAAATTTCTTGGCTTCTGTATTTCTGTGAATCAGAATTCAGGGCTTGATTCCTCCAGGGGCTTCAACTTGAGAGTCAAAACTGAGTGTAAAAAGCAGCACGTTGGACGTATTTTGCACCTTCTTTGCTCCAGTGGAAATGATTATTTAAGAGATGAGAAAATTCCATTTCTCATCTTTCCCTCTGGAGCTGCTGGACTTGCTGGAAACAGAGACTCTTGCACTGGTGCTGAGAATTGTAAATGCAGTTTAAATGTGTGTGCTGAAGGGGAGGTGCTTCTTGGGGCAGGTGGAGTGCTAATTTTTAATGCTATTTCTGCTGTGGGCATCTGAGCAATAGATTTTTTTCTTGCCATTTCTGACTAATTCCAGTGTCTCTGAAGGAGAAACCAGGGAGAGGGGTCTTGGGATCGATTGGTCTGTCTCTCTTTGCATCTGCTGCCTGGGATCCTGCAGAGAGTTGCACACAGGAATGAAAAAGGGCTGCAAACATTAAAAATTAATTCTGAAGTCAAGGGTGTCTTCTCGTGGTAGCTTAATTGATGAAAAGAAGAAAAAGGCTTCCAGTATGGACTCCAGTTGCTGTCTGTTTTTGGATGCAACAGCAAAACTTGTAAGTGGTGGAGAAAGTGAAGTACATTGAATTAAAGCAGTGTTAATTGTTGCAGATGCTTTGGAAAGTGCTAAAAGGCAGGCTACTGTAGTAACCTGGTTTGGATCAATTATATCAGTACTGTAGTGTCCCACAAAAGGGCATTTCATCACCAGTTTCTGGTAATCAGGCTGATGGTTGTAATACAGGAAATAATGTGGAAATACAGTGTCTTGGTAACCTTTTTAAAGGAGGAAAATGAGGTGATGCATGCAGGCATTTATAGCTGCTGTCCTCCTTGCCTGCCCTGGGAGTGGTTTATCAATAGGAATTGTCTAGTTTGGGTTTTGGAGGGGGAATTCTTAATGAGAATCTCATCATATCTTGCAGTGCTCTAGCTTATAAGAAGAATTTTTATGCTTGCTTACACTTGGAGGTCTATGGAAGAGAGGAAAAAAAAGACTGAAAGCTTTAAATAGCTGTGCCAAATAAATTCTCCAAATATCATTAATCTGACTAAAGTGACAGAAAAGCTGTGGTGATGGTTTCCTTCCTACTTCCAACTTCAGCTGCACCCTGGTGAACCAGTAAGAAGTGTGCAAGGAGAAGCAGGAGTGGCCCAGGAGATGCAGGATTGAATGTAACTAGGGTCAGGCCTTCAGCTGCCCTGCTGCTCATCTTGCAGCCTCATCCCAGGATCAGAACTCCTGTGAAATGTTCATATTTCCTTTGGAATAGCATTGCTCCAGTTTTGCCATCCCCTCTCTCCCACCCTGAGGTCAATCAGATTGCAGGTTTTGCTGAGGCTGAGACAAGGAATGAGTTGCTGCTGAGGAACAGCAGAGGACATCAAACCACTGGAGGCAGAAGGGTGCTGGATTCCTGTGGACAGAAGATTGTGCAAGGCATTGTGACTGGGAGGGACAGCAGAGAGGGGTGGCCCAGCAGGGTGACTGAGTTTGCACTGGCTGCTGAATGAGCCACCTGCAGCTCTTGAGCCATGGTTTGTCCTCCTTGAAGTGCATGAGAAGTGAGGAGTGGGAGGGGAAAACTGGGAAGCTGACAGCAAAAAAGAAAGGGGAGAGAAAGGCAGAGAGGGAGGGGGAAGGAAGGGGAGAGAGAAACAAGAAAGCAAATAGGGCTGTTTATATAACCCTATATATATATATATATAGAAAGGGAAGGTTGAAAAATCACTTGAAACTTAATAATTCCCACTGGAGTAGACTAGTATTAAAGAGAAGAAGTTGAAAAGGGAATTTGTTGAAGGCTGTGTGAACCCTCCTCTCCCAAGGGACACACCCTGCTCGTGTAGCCCCAGGGAGAGAAGCATGGGCAGAGCTGCCATTCAGTGCATCATTCCACAGCACTAGACATGGAGGTGTTGGGAGGTCACTTGAGATGAATTCTTCCTACCCAGGGGAGTTCAGCAAGCTGTTCCTGCAGGAGGCAGAAGACATCAGCACACTCAAAGGTGAGCTGAGCACAGCCACAGACAACAGGCCCAGAAGCACCTAGAGAAAAGTCTGAGACACCCCCTGTCCTTTGGCTGTAGGTGCTGCAGGAATCCAAGGGGAGTGGACAGCAAATATTGGCCACAGTCACCTCCTCAGAGGAGGGTCTGCTGTCCCCACTGCCAGGAGCAGGAGACTGAATGAGTAATTTCCACCTAGAGCACCCACAGAATGAGCTCCTTCCCCCACCCCACTGTCCCTCATTCCAGTCCACTCACTCCAGTCTCTCCTGTTTCCTTGTTCCACATCTAATGTTAAACTTCTGCCCTGTATGGAGCTGTTCCTGCCTCTCCTTCCAATGCTTTGCTGTTTCAAGCAAGCCCATGTTTGCTGCCACCCAGCCCCTTCCCTTGCCTTTGTGCCTGGTTAACCTTCATGCATCTGTCTGGCTGAATTCAGACTGGAAAATGTTCAGGGCAAGGGACTTCTTTCATTTTTTGTCCCTGTTTGCAAAGTGCTATGTACACTTCCAGCTATGTTTAAATGTTCTTTAATAATAAAGTAGGTTTGGTCCTTGGCCTTGCACAAGTCTCCCACTTCCACCTTCCCAAAAAAATGAATTTCTGCTTCTGTTGTGACATTGCTTTATCATTTTTTTTGTGGTCCTTATCTGATTGAGGTAAATAACTTTGTTTTATTCAGCAGCTCTTGTATTAGCTGGAATATGTGATTTAGTTCTTTTCCAGGTTTATGCACATCAAGGTTATCAGAGCTGTTACTACACTGGAATAGGATAATGTGCTTTGAGATATATTGCTGTTGGGTATTTTTTTCCCCTTCCTGGATAGTGGCAGAGAAATAATCAAGGTGTCTAGGAGCTGTTTGCTGTCTTTGTGCTCCTGCTTCACCTTCCACCTCAGGAACTAGGACTGGAACTGTTGGTTAGGGGAGTGTTGGTTAAACTGCTTGTGCTGAGACAAAGCATTTAGTGTTCAGTGAGCAGAATGACTATAAATATTATGTTCCATGTGAGGTTTTGTAATGGTTTGGATATATGTTGGATATATATTGGGGTTTTTTCCATGTAAAAAGCCTGTTTTCTGACCCTCAGATGGTGCCAGCTGTACTTCCTACATTGCTTTGGGATTTTTTTCTTCACTTTTCAAAGCAGGAGGAAATAAGTTCAGATAATTTCTCCCAGAGATTATTTGTGTGTGTGTGTGTTTCACTGCAGTGCTAAGCACCACACAACCAGTTAGGACCTATTCAATACTCAGTACTGGATTTTTTTCAGGACAGACTGAGAAATAAGGATTGGATAGTGGAGCTGTGGATGCTGACACTTAGCAGCAGGGATGGGATGAACTGGCAGGGTCCAGGCAGGAGCTGCAGCAGCAGTGCAGGGCTGTTGAAGGTGTATTTACAGATTGGTTGTGTTTTTAAATAGTTGAAGTATTTGAGTCACAAATCAGAGGATGAAAGGGAAAGTGTTTTTTAAAACACCCAGGCAATTGGGGTCATTCTGCAAGGTAATACAAGCATTGCCATGTGTCATCTTTCATGGCAGAGCACTGTGGTCACTGGAAAAGGTATTTTCTTCTCTTGCAAGGTTTGTGTTCAGGAGGATGCATCTAAACTCCACTTTGGGGTCCCAAGGACCTTTGACTGGTGCAGTAGGTAAACCTGTGAGGTTTTTTTTGTCCTGCATGCTAGGCAAATGAAAGGCTCTTTGGTCACTATTCTCACTAATCTTTCCCTCATGTACACACTGAGTGACACATCTAGAAAGTGATCTGGTTGCTGTCTTAGCAAACAGTTTCTTTTCAGAGGGAGAGTCTCATTTTCTGGATATTAAAATAGTAGTGGAACTGTGCTGTTTACACTGACTGGTTTCTCCTGAAAGAGAATGTGTCATCTGAAAGGCTGGTTTTACACAGGCTTCTTCTCTACTAGGGATTATATAATCTGATTAGGAAATGATCTTCTTTTCCAAAGAGATGTGGTCTCTGGAGAAACTTGGGCTTTTGACCTTTCTGTTCCTTCACACCCATTAGTGGTTGGACATAGAGGTGCTTCTGAAATTGCTCAGTTGTTCCAAAGAGATCATTTGTGCTTAGTCTGTAGTGTGGAAGTGTCTTTGAAACCTTTGCTATTGGCTACTGCATTTTTTTCCCCTTTACATCTCTAATTTTTCTACTTCTTCCACCACAGGGAGCTCATGAAAAGTAAACAGTCATAATAATAATAATGCCACACACAGATTGATGTTGCTTCCATATTAATCTTTTTTTTTTTCCCTGGTCCACAGTCTTAGGAAGAGCTGGGGCATGCTGTGCTGGGGGCTTGCTTGGTTATTTTGTCTTTGTGCATTGGTTGGACTGGTGCAACTCTCTGATTTTAGGAGACTACAATAATTGTAGAGCAGGTGGAACACAGAGCAAAGATAAATGTGTGTGCAGCAAGAGACTGAGGTCTGTGGAACTGTCTTGGCTAATCCTGTAAGGAATTGGTCCCATGTGCATCCTTAACACACAGGATCACAAACGGTGATTTATTTGGTGTTCAGGTTTCTCAAAGTAGAAAACAAGGGCTTCAGTGATCTTATATTTCTTGATTCTTTCCATGCCTCTTTTTTTGGTAGCAGAACTGCCTGTCTCTGGGGTAAAATGCTGAAAACAAATGTATTTTTGAAGGGTCTGACTTTCAACACTAGCTGTTTACAGTGGGAGGACTTGTTGATATGATGAGTCTCTTGATTGTTCTTTACCCTAATGGGAAAAGGGTGTAAAAGCAGCAAAGCAGCCACTGGGCAGCCTCTCTCCCAGCTTCTCACCCACAGCTGCTAAGACATTTTTAATAGATAGGCTTATTCTTCATTTAAGCTGTTTTTCTACAGTAATTGGAGCTCCTGTAGCTTAGATCCTGCTTTCTGCTCTATTCAGAAAGACACCTGAACTCCTGCAGCCTCTGCTGGGGGGGCTGTATTCTTCTTGGGGGTCTGCTCTGCTTGGATTAAAGGAGCAGAAGCCAACTATTTAGATTAAAAGATGCTCAGATGGGAAAGCATCCTTGGATTTTGCCAGCAGTTCAAGGTAAATCCCTCACAGTGAAGAAGGCTCTAAATGGTGCCTCTCCAAATGTGGTTTGCAGGAGGTGAATTGTTCAAGAAGAATCAGAACAGAATGCCAGCTGCAACTTGGAGTAGATTTTTCAGCTTGGTTTTTATTTTGCCCACCGTTTTATTTTGCAAATGACCTCATTAATAATAATTAATGACAAATATCAAACCCACTAGATATTAGGTGTCCAGGGAGCAGTGTTGCATCAGAGCTGCTCTTTGTTGGCAGTGTATTTGAAGCATGCAGGTGTGTGCAGACACTCCTTTTGTACTCACCACAGGCCACTTGTATTTCTGAGAAGGTAAAGGGTTATTTTTTTCTTTACTTTTCCCACCCCAAATGCACAAAAATAGCTGTATGTAAGATCAACTTTCCTGTTCTTCAGCATTTAACTTGCAGAAGCTGTCAGAACACACATTTCCCTAAGCTCTGAACGTTGCATCACCCAGGAGCAACACACAGGGGAACATCTCTGAAGTGCAGGCAAAACAGATTCCAGTGACAGCACTGCCTTGCCACAATTAATCCCCCTGGTAAGAAAGGGAAAGGCCAAACTGCTTCATTTCTGTGTGTGACTGAGAGCAAGAGGAGTTGGCTGGGATCACTGCTGCAGGGTGGAATATTCTTGTCATGATTGTGTAGCCAAAATGATGCTCTAGACCTGGCATCATGGAAGTGTGTGTGTGTGTGTTCTGAACAGACACCCACCTGAAGGGGTTAAATCTCTGCCACCAGTCCTGGTCTTGCTTTCCCCCTCTCTGAAACACCTTGAGAATGAGCTTTTTAACTGTGTAAGAACACAAACCACTTCATTGTTCAACATCTACCTTAAATAAAAGCATAACCTCGGATCCAAAGGACACTTAGTGTCAACAAGAGTTTCTCTGCTCCAGAAATTGCTTTTCAAGTCTTCAAAGCTGGTGACATTTAGCTTTTCCACGTGTAACTGGTGTCTATTAATGATGCTGGGCTAAAGATCAAGGATCCCATGATATTGCAGAATGAAGCCTTGCCACATCAGCATATTTCTGCTCAAGCACAGTGTTGTTTCCATTAAACATGAGAACAACCAGGTTATTCAAAAGGAAAAGGCTGTAGTCTTCATTTAAGCAGCAGAATTCAAGAGGACAGTGATGCTGGAACTTCTCAGATCCACGGAGAAGAGTCAGGCATTGGAGCTGCATCCAACTGCTGCAGTGTCACTGGAAGGTGAGGGAGGGTGGAATTGAGCACAGGAAGCCCTGGAACTGCTTCTGAGGGTAGGTAACCTCTGTTTTTAGTGATCATTCCTCTGCTGAGGTCAGAGAGAAGCTCTCCAGCTTCTCTGAACTGCCCTTTTCTGTCCTGCAGGGGCTAAAACAAGCAAGGTTTCCACTGCAACTGTAACACCAGTGTCATCACTCTGCAATCTGGTGAAGTCCCTCTGAAACTGCCTTTATCATTTATTACCTTGATGTAGAAATCACTGTTTAATGAAATACTTCTATTTGATTAACTCTTTTCTTTGAATTTGGTGCATCTTTCACCTCAATAACAGTATATACAAATAGAGAGGAGCACCCTTCTTTGTACCCAGAAATATCATTCCCATCAATCCCTTTATCTGTGACCCTGCAGATGGCACCTGAGAGCTTTATGATGCTCACAGAGTTGGAACTGCTTCTACAAAGAGGTTTCAAAGAGCACACAGAGTGTGTGTGATGTCAGAGGTTTGGGTGACAACACAACAATCCTCACTGGCATCCTCAGCCACACATGATGGATTTAATTTGGTTGGTATTCTCAGGATTAAAGACCTCAGGAATGTATTTAAGTGTTAGTTTCGTGCTGCACTTAATAGGGGTGTGAAAGAAAAGAAATGGGAAACATCTGTTTTCTTTTGCTCATAGCAGAAGAACAAAGAGAGATGTTCTATTGAAATCAAAAGTGGCAAATACAGGTAATAAAAGAAGGTATTTTATGTGTCTTTCACACATATAATTAGTCTGTGGAAATTACTGTCACAGGGAATCACTGAGGCCAGGAACATAACAGAATTTTCAGTGGAAATGCACAGGTATGTGGCTATCATCAATGTTCAGCATCAGCTTTATTAATTTTGCTGATTTTGGAGCAATATTAAACCCACAATCCTAGACTGAGGCAGGTTTATCTTGAGATATATCAGAAAAGTGTGTGTTTTCTGTTCCTTTGAATTAAACCTGCCTCAAAATCACTTTAATTCTGAGCATTACATGGAAATCTTTTTGTCTGATCTCAGTTTGCACACATTTGTCTCCCTCCCTTTTTCCACATACAGTCTCTTTGGGAGTGGATACCCTCTCTGTGTATTTCTTTGTCCCTTTCCAGCAGCTCACCCCCACATGGCCACTGTGCATCATGTCTGATGGGGCTGCACAGGGATCCCCCTGGAAATCCAAAGGGAGCAGCAGAATCCAAAGGCTTAGGAATAATTAACACACAGAGGAACAGCCCCAGTGTTGATGGAGCTTGAGTGTGCTGTGGTGGGTGAAATGCCTCTGTTCCTGGGCAGGTACTGTGATGGTAGCAGGTTCTTCACCATGTCTTGGCTTTTTATAAGAGACACTTCAAGTTACTGAATTAATTCCAGCCAGTGGAAAATATCAGTGAAGTAATAAATATGTTAAAAGGTTTGTCTTTTGGCATTTACACCTGCAAATCTCAGCTGGGATTTAAACCACAGAGCTCCTACATGCTGGGGCCAGGTAGGAGAAAGAGCTTCTTGATGTGCTAAAGCTTTTCATTTGAAAGCAAACAAAAGCAACCAAAAAAACCAACAAACCCACATCTGTTGTATCAGAAAGAACAGAGGAGCTGAGCAGAGTCATTCAAAACACTAATTGGGAATTAGCCAAAACTATTTTTGGTCTTCACATTGTCTTATTGGGAGGTTAGGAAAGGCAACTTGAATAAATCATGGGGCTTTGAAGGGAAGAACCTTAAAATGCCTCTTGGAAAGGAGTTTGGCTCTCTGCACACCTGTGTTCCTCCCTGGGGGAGGTAATTCTGCAGTGATCTAAAAAGTCAGAATAACAACAGGAGCAAAGCCTGTTGCTTGTTCCCACGTGTTCAGCACCAGCACTGGCTGATAACAAACTCTCAGAGTTTATTCTTCCATTAAAAAGACAATATTCTGTATTTACAGCATGCAGAAACAACAGTGTGTGCTCTGCTGCAAACTTCTTGCTTTGAGAGTAGGGAAGGAACCTCCACTTGACTGGTGTTGTGATGATAAATCTTCCCCTCCTGGAAAAGGAAGGGCAGGAGGGGGTTTTTTGGCATGTGAGTGGGAAAAAGGTTTGTCCATCAACTTCTGTGTAATGCTTTAGCTCCAAAAGAATATTGGAGAAGTAGGTGGATTCTGGAGAGGGAGGATGGAAATGATTTATAAAGAAACTGGAGGAGTCTCTCCTCCCAATCTCACAGGGATTGTTTCCTTCAGAAAACAGACTGAATATTTATTGTCTTTATTCTTGAGATAAAATAGATGAGTTTATTTTCTTCTGTCTTCTAACACAAGAACAAATGCACATGGAATAAGATTAAAAGATAGAGACATTTGCTTTGATTTTTACAGGATGAAATCAGACTCAGGGATTCCATGCTGGATTACATTGCTGAAGCCAGGAATTTTACAAGCTTCAGAAAGACTATGGAGGGAAAACCAGACAGAATTACTGCAGTTTATTCATAATATTGATTTTGGAAGGGAGAGAGATTCCTGTTTTGAGGCTCAGTCACCACTGAGGATGTAGCTGAGATAGGGCAAAGCAGAAGACCTGGCAGGAGTGGAGCCCAGTTCTGCCCAACCTGACACTGGGAATGAGTGAGAAACACCTCACTTGGGAATAAATGGGCTAAAAAAACCATTGGGATATCTGGGCTTCAAGATCAGCTCCAGCATGGTGATTTCCTACATCTCTTTTGATCATTTAGTAGAGGAACAAAGTCCTGTTTGTTTATTTTGATATTTATTTATTTGATTTAAAACCCAATATATATATAAAAAAGAAGTCTTTTAATGATTGGAATGTCATCTGCCTTTGGAATTTCTATTCTTAGTGATTAATTCAGAAGGCAGTTTGTGCTCTAAGGGGTTTATTTACTGGCCTTTCTGAACTGAGATCTTGACATAGAAACTTAATAAAGATGCATTTCTTCATTTATTTTCTCTGGAAAGTTCAGGTGGGATTGCCTAGACTGGCTGAGGAATTTTCTGCCACAGTGTAAATACTGTAAATGTATTTACATTGTAAGTGTATTGCTATTTGAACATCTTTATTTCACTAAAAGGACTATTTGAAATGCCTTTTAGAGAGGAAATCAAAGTGAATGACTGGAAGCAAATAATTTTTCTTTGTTCTTACACTGCTTTTCCCTACCTTCATACCCCCCCCCCCATCCCTCTGATTTGTGGCTAATGATAGATTTATTTCTCTTCCTAGGTTGTTATGGATGTAAAATTACATCAAACATGGGTATTAAGGCTGTCAGTTCTTCCAGGTGTTTTGCCATCCTGCTTGATGCTATTTCATATTTATGCCTAATTAGAAGCAGGGTGTTCAGTGTTTCTTTGAAAAATGATTAGTGTAAAATGAGGTGTAAACTCTACATCTGTCTGTGTCAGTGTTACAGCTTTGCAGGCACTCTGTTGCATCAGGATGGAGATGGTTAGAGCATAAGAAAGGTGATGCAGAGCTCTCACAACACCCCCTGGAGCACTCTCCTGATCTCACCACTGCTGCTGTCCTGGTGATGAGATCTGCTGCAAGGTTGGGACAATTAAACTGCTGCCTCCAAAGCTCTGGGACGTGGCTGTGAGGTCTGCTCTCCTCCTGTCTCCATGAAACAGGGTGGAAAATGGTATTGCTGAACAATTAAAATGTTAACAACATCTCTGGAAGGGGCTGCCCAGGGAGGTTGTGGAGTCTCCTCCTCTGGAGACTTTCAGGAGCCAGCTGGACAGTTGGATGTGGTGATCTCAGAGGTGTTTTCCAGCTGTCATCATTCCTAGATGGGATCTTGGGTGACCCTGCTTTGCCAGGGGGTTGGACTAGCTGATCCCCAGAGGTCTCTTCCAGCCCTCACCATTAAAGAAATGTGAATTTTTACTGAATGCCACTAAAGATCCTTCTGTGATTTCCATGGCTTGTGCAGGAAGTTTGAGGAAAATGCCTTTTTTTTTCCCTAATTTTTCTAGTGAAAAGCCTCTAGACCATGAGAAAATACCTGAAGTCTTACTTAACATCAGTATTTTCATTTAATTACAGTGTAAATTTAACTTGAAGATGTTTGGATGGGGTTTTTTTTCATGACAATAAAAAGATGAAACTTCCTATTTTATTTAAGCACCAATGGCAGTGATCAGCTGAAGGAGCAGAGCTCCCAAACCCTGCTGTTGAGGAGAGCTCCTGAACTTTTTGTGCTCCCTGGCAGATCCCTTTTACCTGCCTGCTGCCACCCATGGGTGTTGGCTTCCCACTTTATTCTAGTCCACTGGTGCCAAATCTCTCTTCGGTGGAGATGAGGGAGGAGCAAACCCTCCTGTTCCCTTGTAGCTGAGTCTGAGAGGTGCCATGCCCTAACTTGAGACTCTTCACTGTCTTTAATGTTTCCTCCCCTTCAGGAGATGCTTCTAGAGGAAAAACTTCATGAACTGAAGGCATTGGGAAGTTCCAAAGTGAACAGTGTAGGTTTTGTGTTGTATTTTTTGTCTGTTTTTTTAGGAAGTTAGTTAACATCGATTGCTAAGTAGGGTTCTGGAGAGAAAAGATAATTAGCGAAGGACTCTTATCTGTCCTTCAAGTGTGGAAGCTGGCCCCCAAACTATCAGTATTTAAAAGCACTGCTTAGTCCTCTTGTCACTCCCAATGTGGATTAAATGTGATGGTCCTAATAATTGGAAAAAAAACCCAACTAAAACTTTAGAAAGCCTCTGCAACTTCCTGTTCAAGCTTGCCTAAAAAAAAGAAAATAAAAAGAGCAGCCTCTTTTTATTTTTCAATCCCTTGAAATATTTTTTGTTTGTTTGTTTTTCAAGGTTTTGCCCTCACATTGGCTTCAGAATTGTATTTACATAGTCATCTGCTGTAATAAATGCTGATGAGCTATTGTAACTGGCTCAGAGCTGCAGTTGTTCCCAGTGAGAACAACTTGCAGTGGTACAGAAACAATTTCTAGTGACTGCTGTGTAGTTTCCTGGCAGCTGTGATTTAAATAATAATTAATCAATTTTTTTTAACTCAATAGTAAACTCTCATCTTAGATCTCAGATAAAATCTCTACTCTGTGTCTATCAGTTTCAACACTCAAAGACAGGGTTTTTAAATTACTTTTCTGCTAGGCAGCTTTGATTGTAGTTTGAAAATGAAAGAGATGCTCTGGGTAGTGCAGCATAATTGAGATTATTTTGTTGTTTTGAGAAGAGTAACCAGATTTTGGCTTGTTACTGGGTGGTTTGAGTAATTTTGCTGTTACTACCTGTAGTGAAATAGGTTAATCCAAATGCAGTGCTCTCCTTTAATGAACAGCAAGGAAAAGCAGTTGAATGTAGCTAAAGGAGAAGGGGAAGGCATCCAGATGAGGGCTTTTTTTTCCCCTTCCTAGGTTTCATGTATCATTAAGAGATGTCCTTCAGAACATATTTTGATTAGCAACATGTTATCAGCATGGAGAGGCTGATGGGGAGCAACATAATGATGTGAAGCCGAGGTAATGGGTTCCTTAGGCTGTGTCCTCCTGAAAATTAAAGCTGAATATAAAGTAGCAGATTTCAACCACCTCATCATCTGTTCTGGGTGACAGGCTTTACACAGAATTCCTCTAGTGATTCCTGCAAGAACTGGCTCTGGCAGCCTGGGGAGGTTGGGTCTTGTCTGCTTTCCATCCTCAGCAGAGCAGGGGCACCTTGCCAAGTGTTACACATCATCATCTTCAGCTTTCTGGGGCCAGCTTTTCCAAGCTGCTTTGTAGGTGTTCTTTAGTTCTTCAGCACATGCATTTCTTCAGCTACAGAATGATCAGTTCAAATGAAATCAATAGTGCAAAGTGATAATAAAGCCCAGAATAACCAGCCTGCTGTGTTAGCTCAGTGGCAGGCTTGGGAAATACTTGGAATCCTTTTACTTAGATGTTTTTATTTAAACAGTGCAAGTGGCTTTTGAAGAGACAAGAAGCCTCAAAATCCTGTAGGTTCAAACTTAGAAGTTTTACAACTAAAACACCTAAATGTTGATGATGTGCTGGGCTTGGTTTTGATCTGTTTATTGAGGTCACCTTTCATATCCCCACACTGATCCAGCACAGGAGATGGGCTTAGGGGACAGAAACACAGCTGGAGGTCCCAACTTGATTCTGGATTAGCAGGTGAATTGTGCTGGAATTCTCTTTCCCCTCATGGGTAAAGCATGGTATGTAGGGGAGCATTTCACATGGCACATTTAAAGCTGCTGCAGGGGGAATATAGGAGTTGTTGAACTCTTCTGTTGTCACAGGGTAGTTTCTTTTCCATGTGTGAAGAACCTGTTATGTGCCAGTGAGTGCCAGGAGGAAGCAGAGCTCTTGTTTTCTTCTGCACCACATTTGAGATGAGTGACACAAGAACTTTCCTATTTAATAATAATATTGATTCTCTTGTATTCTTCTATAAGAGGCCCCAAGCAAAGGGTGTAGTTGCAGAAGTGCATTGGTGAAAACCTGCCTGGTTTTGCTTCCCAGTGGTAAATGACACATCTGTGCCCTACATACTGCATTTGGAAATGAGGTCTGATGATGTGAAGGGGTTTCTGTCCCTGTGTTGGCAGCCAATAGTCCAGTTGACAAATGGCAGGAAGGAAAGTGATGTAAAAATAACCCAAGGTTAAGTTGGCAGAGCACTTTCTACCATCACATCTTCTTGTCATCTGAAAGAAGCTGTTGCTAATTATTAGGCGAGTCAGATTCCCCTCTGCTCTGTTCTCATTTGTTGTATTGTTTTTGTGCAGGGTGTAATTTAATGGGAGATGCAAGGTTAAACAGAAGCCATTTTCATTTATTTCCCTTTTGGTCACCGTGTCAAACTGTGACTTTGAGGAGGAGAGGAAAGCAGATGTGTGGAGAGTGAAAATCATCTCACTGACTGCTTGGTCTGGCACTCTCTGTGTTTGCATTTGCACACACAGACCTGCACAAACTGCCTCCCCACACTCATGTGGGCAGTGAAACAGTTCCTGTGTGTCCTGGGACAAACTTCAGTGCTTTGGGGTGGAGGAATCAAGGAAGAAGCCACTGCAGAGCTCTTGAGGGCTGAGCAGGCTGGAGTCATTCTGGAACCAGTGCTAAATGGATTAATTTCTCTTGAATCTTTTCACGAGGTCTTGCTCCTAAATGGAAGTGATTATTGTTCAACTAAATAGAGCTGCAGCACACTCCTGAGAATATTAAGTCTCCTTCTGACCTCCCTGTTAACTGAGATTTTTATTTTCAATCTCTGAAGCCTGGTTTAAACATCAGAACTCGCCAGTGAAATTATTGAAGAGGGTTGGCCTTTTCACCAAGTAAATTCACAGTAATATTTTGCAGAGACTGGAATATTTCAAGTGAAGGTCCTAAATTTCCCAAGTACTCCTGGGCATTTATCTTCCTGCTGTAATTGAAAAGAGTGAGATCTTGGCAAGGATAAGGCTCTTGGTTGTTGTGTGATCTTACTGCCAAGGATTTTTTTTTATATATAAACTGGAAATCTTAGTCTTTTTTTTTTTTTTTTTCCTTCCCACAAAGAAATCCCCCTGAAACAGTTTTCCTTGAAGTCTCATAAATCCCTGCCTAACACCTTATCAGCTCCATTATCAGAACTATTTAGTTATTTAGTTCCTTTTTTAACCTCATAAGAATGTAATTTGCTGCACCGTTTATCCTCCAGTTTAAGATTTGTGCAATTTATATGCAATTTTCAAGCCTCCCTTCCACAGTTTTACATTAGCCTGATACTTAAGGGAAAAAAGCTTTCCCAAATGCTAAAACAGAGATGTTGTGCACACTCTTCCCTGATAGAAACGTGGTGGAATTTGTAAGGTACTTACCCTGGTGCAATAATATTGTGACTCCCATTTGAAATTTCAGACAGAAAATACAGTGCCTTCAATGAGCTGCAAGAAAAGAGTATTTACTGCTTTTTATTTGACAACCATAGCCCTGAACATGCCTCAGAAGGAGAATTAAGTTGTGTTTTCACAACTCTTTTTGGATTGCTGTGGTAATAGAATGATCCATCTTTGCATTTACTTCTCTGCTCCCTTCTTTGGTCCCTTCTTATGTTTTAATTTGAGCCAGCTGCAACTTTTTGCCTCTTGCTGTCTTTCCTCTGGGGCTCTCATTGAGCTTGTAGGCATTTCACCTTTGGTCAATCCATCATTTTTAGCTGGTGTTAACACAGAGGAGCAGCTTGGCCGTGTGGAATGACAGCAAGGGAGAACAAATATCACTCCGATTCACACAGTCCTGTCATAATTCAATATATTCCTTTTACTGGATGCAAACCAATCCCATTTTCAGGCTACTTGACCCAAAACGAGCCACTAAATGGATGGGTTAAATAGCCTTTAAACTACTTCTGTCTTGTCTGGTTTAATTTCTCCCTAACAGGTGTAATATTTTAATGCTTACTTTTTATTTGGGAATAAACCCCATGGAAGTTGTGTACAGAAGTCTTGGGATTGCATTGAGTAGCACACGTAGCCTCGTGGGGTCCTGCCTGTGAATGGAGTGTCTTGTTGCTATAGGAATCAAAAGAATAATCATTTTGGTAGCCGAAGCATGTGCAGAAGGTGACAATTTCTGTCTAAAATTAGAGCCCTGCCTGAAGAGGAAGTTTGGGAGGTGCCATGGTGGCCAGGGGATGAGCTGCTTGCTTGCTGGGGTTCAACTCTGTCCTGTGCCATGCCCCTTGGTAACACAGCTTGCATAAAGACATGGAGAGCAACATCCCTGTGGATGGGGGATTTTGGAAGCATCACTGTGAGCTCTGCATCTGCCTCCCCCAGTAATCCAGGGCTTCTGGGGTACTTCTACACCACCATGTAGATAAGCAAGGTCAGCATGGATGCACTTGGAGGACATACTCACCTTGAGGTCAGGAATGGGATGGCTTAAGGGGGAAAATCAAGGGGCAGCAGAACTCCATGAGAGAATGGTAATGCTGCCTCCCTGACAGACAGGATTCCTAATGCTGCTTGGGCTGGCATTTAAAAATGAGAAGAAAAGAGAGGAGAGAGGGGAGGGAAAGGAAGGGGGGGAGGAGAAGAGAAGAGGGAGAAGAGAAGAAGGAGGAGAAAAGGAAGGAGGAGAAAAGAGAAGGAGAAAAGAGAAGGAGGAGAAAAGAGAAGGAGAAGAGAAAAAAGAAGAAGGAGGAGAAAAGAGAAAAAGGACAAGGAGAAGAAAAGGTGAAGGAGGAGGAGGAGAAGAGAAGGAGAAGAAGGAGAAGGAGGAGAAGAAAAGAGAAGGAGAAGGAGAAAGAGAAGGAGGAGGGAGGAAAAAGGCATCAGGCAAAGCCCATGTAACAGTGCAGTGTTTGCCCAGGCTGTCAGTGCAAGGTGATGTGCACAGCACTGAGACAGCAGTTCCACATCCACTCACTGTTTCTCACTGCAGAAGAAACCACCAAACCCCCTGGTGCTGCTCTCAGCCTGGAGCAGGGCACCTTTACGTGGGAGATCATTAGATTCTCTGCTCCCCCCAGTCCCCACGTGCTGTTAGGATGTTGTTTGCTTCTTACTTGAGCTGTGTCCCTCAGAAAAGGTCACGTCTGCAGTGGGTTTGGAAGTTATATTTATTTTCCACAAGTGTGCAGCTTCAAAACAGCTCAGCTACTTGCACCAGACTCTTCCTGCCCAGGGAAAAATAGCTTCAAAAATAGAATCCAGGGATAAATATAGGTATATATGGCTTAGGAGTTTGTGGCTTTGTGACTTGTGGCTTTAACACAAAGATATTGTAGTTTTTCATTAGTTATTAAGCATACTATGGAATTGCCCCTCTTTTCAGCACCCTGGTGGATTGCAGTCTCTGGAACTTTTAACTACTTTGCAGCATTGGGGGTTGGACTGGAAGGTCTCCATGGTCCCTTCCAACCCCTGACATCCTGTGATTAGTTACCTTTTAAATGGAAAATCTCTCTTTTTGGTATAGAATGGTATTAACCCAGTGTCTGCAGCATTGAGTCATTTTTGCTTCATTCCTCACTACCACAAGAAGTTGTTTTTTGCTTGAAGAAGGGCAAGAGCAGTATTCCCCAGCTGGATTTTCACCGCAGGAAAAGCTGATGTTGCTGTTTGGTCAACTCCTAGGAAGCACCAGGTAGTTTCCAAATGTACCAGCAAGTTGGTGTAAACAGGGGGCTCTTCCTGAGTCATTCTGGAAAGCACCTGCCATGGGTTCCCTGGGATTTTCAGACATTAGCTACATGTGGTGAGCACCAAATCCTCCTGCCTTCCCTTCATGGGCCTGTCCTGAGTGAACTCCCCAGGGATGCCCAGACACAGGAGGGAGCTGAGTTTGGGCACCAGAAGTATCAGGGTATCAGTAATGTGTGCCTGAGGTGGAGGTTGTGTCTGGCTGACTGTCATTTCATGCTTTCCAGGACATGGGGAGCTGTGTGTTCTTCTCCAGGAGCATCTCATCTCTTAGACAACCCCGTGTTTGCAGCTGTGGGTGCTGCCAAAGCAACAATCTGCTCCACAGCCTCTGCTCTGGTGGCTCCAGTTTACCTGGAGGAAGAAGCTGGTGCCTGCCAGGAAAGGGAGGCAGAGCAAGATGAGGCTTTTCCAAAGGGACATGAGACTTGGCACAGGCAGAACTTCAGCTTGGCCTCACCTGTGCTGAGACTGCATTTACAGGAGGGTTGAGACCACTGCTTGTAGCCTTGGGAGGTTAGTCCTTGAGCAGGCCTGTGCACAGTAACTGTGGTTACTGTGGTAGCATCTCTCCAGAGGATGAGCCAGGAGCAGCTGGGACAGCAGTGCACATTCTGCATACCCCTGCTTTCCAGGGGAGAGAGGTCTCTGCTCTGAACACGTGCTGTCTGACCTGGTGATGATGGCTGGGGATTCTCTTCAGTTTTCTTTCCAATCTTTGTCTCACTGAAGTTTCCTTCCTTTGGAACTGGAGAGACTGGGGGCTGTTGAGTTCTCTTCAGAGAGCTGTTGCTCTCCCACTCCTGTCTTGCAGTGGAAACCATTTCATTGTAACTGGTTCCAGTTGTCTTACCAGTGGTCATATGTTGGAGGGCTTCAAAACATTGCATTAGTGCATCTAGGCACTTAATTTGAGCAGTAGTGACACATGGCAGGCAAGGTGGCAGCCCTGCCTGTGAGCCCTGTGTCTGAATTCTTTGGGAAGCAGATTAATTGCATGGATTTTAACCAGAGAATGGAACCTTCCACGTTCTAGCTCCACCAAAAGCCTCTGCCCTCTGTGGACTGGTATTGCCACTGCCCTGGGAAGCACTAGGTCTGCTGGAGCTGCTTGATATGACCTAATTCTCATTTAAATCTGAGCAACATTGCACTCTGAGGCTGTTTCATCTTCTTCTTGATAAGAAATCAATGTTAATATGGAACAATTGGACATCTACAGCTATTTCACTCTGTTAATTGAATTATGAAATAAGTATTAGGAATTATAAAAGGTAAACTTAGTACATCCCTGTTAAAGCCTTCTGATGTCTTCCAAAAATACTGCTCTCTTAATATCAGTATATTAGTTGCACACAGTGATAGCTCTAATTGGAAACATAATAGGATATATTGGAAACATAACAGGATACAGGAGTGGTCTAAGACTATTACAAATAATAATATATTATTTTTTAAGTCAGTGGGATTTTTTTATTGACAGTCCTTTGGGTTGAAAGCTGGAAATAAAATGCAAAGTGTTGAAATATTTCTCCATGGTTCAGAGGGCTGTGTTCAGTGCTAATCTCTCCAGTGCTGAAGTGCTCCCAGTTGGCAGCTCTGCTGATGGAAATTCCACCAGTAAATCGGTGCTAACAAAACTCAAGTACCTGTTCCCTGCAGCAGCCCCATCTTTAGGGGTGGGATGATCTCCAGTGGTGTCAGTAGGCTGCTAATGTGAACAGCAAGAGATGATTCCTCAGAGGGGGGGCCAAGGGTGCCCCAGAGAGGCCTTTCCAGCAGCTTTGCTGGTGTCTGTCAAGAGGGAGAGCTTCCTGCTGCAATAAACCACCTTCCAGCCCCCTGCACAAGTGGTGGCTGGAGAGCACTGAGTGCCCAGATAGATGGACCTGCCCAGGACAGGGACAGGTTATTAAGATGTAGCTGAATCCCAGGAGTGTTTTAGGCTGGAATGGCTTTTAGTTTAATTTAGTACCAACCTTGTGCTGAGCGTGGCTTTGTGTTCTGGAGAGAGAAGTCTTTCCCTGGTGGCTGGTGCATCACTTGGCAGAGAACCTGGCTCCCTTTACTGCTTTCTCCCATGCTTTCCTTCCCCTGGAAGCATGTTTTCAGTCGTGGCTTTGCTATTGTTGAACTATTTATCACCAACATCATGTGAACTTTGATTTTTTTTTAGTTTAATCTGAAAATAAAATTTCAGGTTTGATAAGAGAATTAACTCCCTTTCTCTCCCCCCAGCTCCCCTGCTGTCAAGATCGTTTTCATCAGCACTGCAGAGAGCAGGGGGGGAAAAGGCATGGCTTTGATCCCTGTTGTTACACTGAGAATTTCTGCTTTTGTAATTGTATTTCTATTTGTAACACTGCTACTAACACCTAGCAATTACTCTGGCTCCCTTCACATTAATCAAATGCATATTGTCATGCATGCATTGAATTTACTGCATTGCCTTCCCTCTCAAGTAATACTGCTCCATGATTGTTCTAATATGAAAAGAACCAGGTTTTTTTTTTAACCTTCTGTCTTCTATTAGCCCTGTTAAAGAGCAGGGGAGGAAGAGCAAGGCTGGATTTCATTGTAGTGGGGATGTTAAAATCTGACCCTGAGCAGAACAAGGGGAGAAGATGTTTCCAAAGTCACAGCACATCCACGATGGGAAAAGCTGTGTCATCACCTCTCTTTATGCAAAGGGAGTGTTCAGCCCTGGCACCTTACAGATAAAATACTACCATGGCAGCACAGCAGTAAAGAGGTAGCAGTGGAGTAAAAACCATTACTGGCTTTATAGGTTGAGCTGTACTTAGAAATACCCAGTGACAGCTGGCACGCTGCAGAGCACAGGGGGCTGAGGATTGCAGGAAAACTCCTTCCCAACAAGCAGCCACTGGTGGTGTACTGGGTTTGTGCTGCTCTTGGTGAGCTGCTGGTGGGTGAGGGTGGAGCTAGAATGAGGCAAAGTTGATTTCAGAAAGCACTGTTTTCACACAGTGATTTTAATTCCCCTTACAAAAGCAGTTCTGTGATAGAAACAGTAGCAGAGGGATTAGTTCACGTGGCCTTGTTTGAGAAATCAGTGGAGCTAAACTACAGGAGTGTAGAGAATTTTGTCATTTAAGAGCATCATCTTGGTTTAACGAGAATACAGAAATGTCTTTTACTTTTCAAGAACACACAAGATTAATAAAATCAACTTAGTCCTTCATTTATTATGGTCTTTTGTGCAGTACAGCTTTATTCAAGCTAAACTGGAAGAGCCATTTCAGAAATACAGGAAGAAATTGGTTTTGAAACTTCACTTTCCTGTCGTGTAGCATGCTTAGGAGTAGTTCTGAGCAGTGCTGTTCTTCAGTATCAAGAGAGAGAAGCTAAAAACCATACCCCCACATCTTAGTTTGTCAGCTTTGCTAAGCACTCTGAGCTCAGGTAAAATCTCTGGGACTTTGGAAGCATCCAAGCTACTTCTCAAACCTGCTTTCAGGAGGTATGTGAAGTGTAACACTGAAAACTTTCTTCCCTGTCATACTTGAAGAATATGAGGTCACATTTATTTGCACTGTGGTGATATTCCTAAACCATTGCTGGGTTTTTGTCTCTTAGTGCTGGCCCCAAAGGTGATAACATCTATGAATGGAGATCAACCATCCTAGGACCTCCAGGCTCAGTCTACGAGGGAGGAGTTTTCTTCCTTGACATCACATTTACACCAGAATATCCTTTCAAGCCTCCAAAGGTAAGAGACCTGTAGCTGGTGTCTTGTGTCATGAAGGTGATCAGACCATTGTGTAACAAGCAGTGGCAATGGAGTGCAGCCCATGTGAAAGCCACTCTAAGAACAAGCTTAAACTCATTTTGGACATGACATTGGTTTCTGTTAGTTAATGGTAACAGCTTTTTCAGTCCTCTTGATTGCTATTCTAGAGCTTGTTTTCTATTTCCCTGCTTCTGGTTATGTATAAGAGATCCTGAGCAATTTAGTACAATTGCACAGGACTCAGAAACTGAAGAGTAAATAAACGTGGGGAGAGGAGAAAGGCTACAAATAGTTGTTTTCCAGGCCACTCAGTTACCACAAGCACAACACTTATATGTGCTTCAGCCACTAAAGTAGTATATGATTGTTCAGTTTTGTTGGGTGCTTGTGTTTTCACCTCCTTGGACAGTCAGGAAGCTTTTCTGTGGGTGTGTTATATTTGTGAAGCTCTTCTATTCCAGTGTTGTGGTGTTCCTGTGCTACAAGGCAAATGCCAGTGCAGGTGAATGTTCTCTCCTGGCTCCCACAGAGTGCTGGGCTGTAAGGAGAGGTGGCTGTGTACACACCTGGTGTTTGCCTGCTGTCTGAAAGCATTTCTCTGCATGTTTAGCTCTGCTGGAAAATCATTCCTCTGACAAGGTAAACACCACTAGCTGCCCCATCTTCAGATGTTAGTCTCAGGCTGAACTTGGCCAAGTCCATCTTAGAGGAGACAATGCCAACTGGTCCGGCCAGACAAATTAACACAAGCTTTCCAAATTAGTTTGATCTTTCTAGCATCACTTCAGGGTTTCTGGTTGTGTCAGCAGAACCTAATGTTCTACCCCAAATTCACAAGTGATTCCTGCCCATCCCTCTTTGGAGGTTCTCTGGCAGCACAGGTGGTTCTTTTGTGTCTTTTGTTAGAGTTGAGTTCATGTCAGAACAGTTCTTCATGATTTTTGGTTTCTTCAACATGGGATAATTCATTGTCCAGCTGACTAGATACAGCATCTTCTGTTATGAGCCCAGTAAGCATTGAAGGAGGGAGCTTTTACCTCCCCATCTGTGCTTTGCTGCACCTTTGCTTTATCTGCTACAGGTCAGAAAGAAAGGTGGGAACAGGCAGCACTTAGTGAGACCTTAAAGCACTAGTTTAGTGGAGATTCAGTGTATTTTAGTAGAATTGCATTGAAGTGGAGTCTTATCTACGAGGGTGAGTTGGTTTGCAAACCATATATATTTATGGAATTAAAAGACTTAAAACTTCAGTTTCATTTCTGTGGGATGTAGGAAAAGGCAGTGCTCTAAGAGAAAGTCCTTGTGCTGCTTGGGTACTTCAGGTTTAAATGAAGAACCCTTTCTGCTGAGACCCAGCCTCTTAGAGCAGCTCCTGTGTTAACATCTAGTGTTAATCAATGAGAATACAATTAGCATACTGCTCCTGCTTTATTCCCACTACTTTGTTGATTTCAGATTGCTCACAGTGACTGATAAATAGTGTTCGTGGGTCATTTGGAAGTGGTAGGATTAATGTGATTACCACAGCCTTCCTATATTTGTCCTGTAGCACAAGACAGGGAGTGGAAACAAAGCCCAGTGTCTCATTTTGATAAGCACTGGTAGAGCAGAAGGTAATTTTGTTAGTGATGCTACCAAACTGATTCCTGGAAGGGTGTAAGAAGTGACTGCACTGCTGTACTTGAGGCTGTGGAAATGGAAGGTCTTAACATTTGACTTGGAAATGCATCTCCCAGTACAAGGAACTTCAGGGGGAGAAATCTGATACAGGACACACACTCTCTTCTGTCCTGGGGGTGTGTAATGCAGTTATCTTGCACTTCTTAAGCACAACACTCTGAAGATGTTAGTGTTAATCCACTCTCTGCTTTCATGTTTTCTGTGTCATATTCTGCTTTTGCCTTTTGTTTCAGCTAGCAACTGAGTCAGGCACGTGGTGGGTGGATCTGGAATCAGACAATCCAATAAATAAATATCATTAGAATGTAAGAGTTCAGCATTTGGCCTTGGAGCTGATTGCTATTCTATTGTACTAACACAATGGACGTTTCCCCAAGAGTTAGGTATAGTTGAGTTAGATTTCAATTCTTGAGGTGAAAACAGGAGCTGGTGTTGACCTGGAGTGTGCTTTGATCATTTGTATTAATAACCTCTAACCACTTCCTTCCCCCCAACTCCTACTCTGCTGCTTGTGTAAATTAACCTCAGCTATCACCTCGGGAAGGTGGAGATTAGTTTCTTTTATGTCTTTTCAAAAGCTGGTCTTAACTCTGTGTAGCTACTACATTAATCTAATCTCAGGTGGGACCCTTCCAAAGGGTTGTTCAGTCTACACCACACTTTTCCTAGTGTTCTCCTGACCCTGAATACTCTGTGCTGCCTTCTAAGTCACTTGGTTTCTCTTGGTTTTGGGCTGAATCTGCTACATTTATGATTTATGTATTTTTAAAGGTGTGTAATGAACATCTACTTTAAATATTCATGTTTGTTTGTACGTGGGCTTCTGATTCCTACTCACCCACCCCTCCCAGCTTCATTTGGGTTCCCTACATGGCTGGTTTTTGTCCCATCAGCAGGAATTCAGTGGCCAACAGCTGGGCTACACCATCCCAGCTCTGACTTGCTGAAATCAAAGTGAAAATAAATATAGATGATTTTTTTTTCCCCACAGTGCTTTAGTTATGCAGAGCTCCTCTAACTGGAGAAAGCTGTTTCTGATGTCATATATAAAACCCCTAAAGATTTAATATCTGAAGGTTTCTTAAGGAACCAGCCTGTTCTGCAAATACATGGGAGTTGTCTTTCTCCCCTCCCTCATGAATAATAATTTGAAAGCCTTATTCTTAAAGGCAAACAGGATTCATGCTTTGTTATCAGTTAATAGTCAACTGGACTGAGAGGTTGCCTGTAGAGTATTTGGCTTTTGTGCTCTGAATCAGGATTAACAACTTTTCTGTCTTTACCAATTAGAACTGCTGACCTCTGTGTTAGTTTGGTCCTTCTTGTATCAACTTGGAAATACTCCATGTTTCCTCTCCTGGAAGCATTTAATCTGTTAAAATTATTACCTCCTCTACATTTAGAAGCCTTCTTGGAAGGAAACCAAAGCTGCAGGTCAAATAAATACTGAGCAAGCTGGGCTGAGGGCTTCTCAGGAGCCCCAAAGCAGAACCTAAAATGCCTAGAAGAACCCCAAACTTCTGGTTTGCACTAAAGCCTGTGGGTTGGGGCAGGTGCCACGGGGTCAGATCCACCCTCTGCCTGGGCTGCTGTGCGTGGATTTCCACGTGACTGCAGGGAGTCACTGCAGCTTTTCCTCTGAGGATTAGGTGATCTAGGAAGCAAAGGTCATTTTGGGTTTCTCTGCCTGCTGTACCTCTTAAGATTCCCTAGATAGAAAGCAGCAGGAGAACTCAGGGTTTGGAGTTGCAGCTGTTTGCAGAGGGAGTGGGATCCATCCATATTGTGGACACATTCCTGTTCCCACCCGTAACGTGCAATAGTGTAGGGATTTGGGGGGTTTTTGTGGGTTGGTTTGCTTGCTGCTTTAATCTAAAATCCAAGCAGTTTACAAGGAACAAAGCAAAAAGTCTCAGGGAGTGTGCAGTGTGGGTGTCTCCTGTGGGATTGTTTTGAGGGTCTGAAAATAGCCCGTGGGCTCTGTGGATCAGGAACGTGCTTGGGGACACCTCATGGATGTGGTGCATGGGGGGTTTGTAGCTGTATCTGCCCAGCCCTGCCTCCTCCTCAGCTGCAAGAGGGATTGTGAGCAAATCTTGGGTTGGCTGGCAGGTTTGTGTGTGGGCTGCTCTCACTTCAAGAGAAACCACTGGTGTGTTCTTGTCACACCTCACATTTGACACCGAGCGTGTTTGGCAGATGCCCCCCATGACCTGCAAACCACCAGCAAAATGTATGGGTGTGGAGAGCTGACAAACTCTGAGGATTTAGGGCATGAACCTGCCAACCTTTATCCACACAGCTAATCCTAATCCAAGTTCCACCCAATGTGCTGTGGCCGTTGGTCCAGCGAGTCGGAGGGAGGCCTTTGCTGTAGGTCACCTTGTATTCTCCTGGAAACAGCTCGTAGGGCTTTTGTTTCCCTTTCCCATACCTTCAGTGGCAAGCTGCCCAGCTCATTCAACATCTCCCAGATTTGGAAATAATAAATCCAACCAAATCCCCTGATTGCTGAGCTCCTAGGGAGCCAAGCTTGCAAGTGCCTTGACCCTAGCCGGGGAAACTACAAGTCCTTGCCAGCAGAAAAGCCATGAAACCCCCGGGGCTGCTTTGCTGCTGTGAGCAAAATGACACAAGGTACTCAAAGAAGTGAAAAAAATACACCTCCAACGCCAAGGCCCGGGTTTCACAGTGACCCTGAGCAGCCAGGGTTGGACAGCCGCCCGGGAGATGTGCGGGAGGAGGGTGCGTGTGGGATGGGCCTGTGCAGAGGCCACAGCGTTTGTGCTCCCTGCCGTGGGCTGCGGGACCAGCGCTCCCCGGCACCCCGTGTTGTGAAGCAGGCTCTGAAATGCCGATTTCGTGCGGGGCGGAGGCGGGATGCGGGGGGGGTTCGAGGCCTCGCCGCGGGGCCCGGCCCGGGGGCTGTGTTCCCGCCAGTGGCCGCCAGAGGGCGACGGCGGCCCGGGGAGTGTGTGGGACAGCACGGTGCTGCCGCCGGCTGCTGGGCCCGGCTCGGTTCGGCTGCCCCGGCCTCCGGGCCTGGCTCTCTGCGCTCCCTCCCTCGCCTGTCACACAACAGCTGATATCTGTTTCTTTCAGGTAACGTTTCGGACGAGGATCTACCACTGTAACATCAACAGCCAAGGCGTCATCTGCCTGGACATTTTAAAGGACAACTGGAGTCCAGCATTAACCATTTCTAAAGTTCTCCTCTCCATCTGCTCCCTCCTCACAGACTGCAACCCAGGTAAGTGCCCTGCGGGGATGCACAGGCTGCCTGACTGCTTGCACCCATCCAGCACCCAAATTAACCTGGCTCTGGCCTCCAGCACAGTTCAGTTTCCATCCTGGAGCAGCCAGAGAGGGGCTGGATGTGGTGAGCACCCTACCTGCTGTTCACTGCTCCTCAGGCTGACTCATGAGGAGAGTGCTAGTTCTGCTGCACGTGAAAACTCCTTCCCCTTCCAAACCTTCCAAAAAAAACCAAACCTCTCCTTGAGCTCTGATCTTTCCTAGAAGGCAGGTTTATATTGATGCAAGTACACTTAGCAAAGGATATTTCCCCAAGCCAGGAGGGGTAAAATAAATCTGAAATGCTAGAACCAGTGACTGTCCTCAGTAATGCAAAATATCACTATTGGATTGCTGTCTTTTAAACTCCTTAAAAGTTCATTTGGCATTTCTCCTCTTCAGTAAACAGTTTAGTGTGTCACCATCAATCCACACAAATCAGTGAAGATGCAGACCATCAGTTAATTATATTTAGGTTGCTGCAATGAACCTCCCCTGTGTTGTTTCCCTTGTATTAAGTTCACTATTCTGCTTGATTTTCAAGTTCTTATTCGGTAAGTTGTCAGAAATAAGTGGTCTGTTTTGTTTCTTTTTCAGCTGACCCCCTGGTTGGAAGTATTGCCACTCAATACATGACTAACAGAGCAGAGCATGACAGAATGGCCAGGCAATGGACCAAAAGATATGCCACATAAATTGGATTTTTGTCAAACTCTTACATTGTTTGTCTGTGATGGAAAGAGCTGCTTATGATTTTGAAGGGGTGGGGGGAGGGAGGGTGCTGGTAAAGAGTAGGGTATTTCTATAACAGATTTTATTCAGTCTTTTATTTCCTAAGATTTTGTTGTTGTAACTTAAGGTATCTTGCTACAGTAGACAGCTAGGATTGGGAATAGTATATTTTAAGACTGTAATTAGTTCAGCAATATTAGCTCACATATAGTACCAAGAAGAATGTAAACTTCTTAGACTTCTTTGGTTTTCATTTTGCTTGCAACACCTGAAAGATTCAAACAGCTTAATTTTGTACAGGTCCACACATTGACATTTATGTACAAGTCCTCTCAAGACTCTACACGCTGTTTTTGCTTTTGGTTTGAGTTTTTGGGAGTTATTTTGTTCTGTGTTGGGTTTCTTTTTGGTTGTTGTTTTTTGTTTTTGTTTTTTTTTTTAATGTACAAAGATGTTGGGATTGTTTTCCCCCGTGGAGGGCACATTGGTATTTAACAAATCCTCTTGAAAGACTGTCATCTCATGATCTGTGATATGAGAGGTGGATATACAGGCTGGGCTATGAAATGAGAAGTAGTTAATGTATTATTTTATAAGCCAATCTATCTTTGTGAAAAGAATAAAGGGTTTAATCAGGACTTACAGCAACCTGTAGTGAAATACCTTAAGCTGTTTTACTGTAAGGCGTGGAGTAGGAGTCACTCAGTGGATTGGTTGTATGTTGTGGGCTGCTGAAGTCTGCATTTGTTACTGTGCTAATAAAAAAAGATGTTTAAAAAAAACCACAAAACCAAAAAAAAAAACAAACCAAGAAGAAAGGATTGCTACTCAGTGCCTTGCTTTTTCATTTTGCCAGAAGAGTGTGTCCCAGTACACTGGGAAGATGACAGTGTGGATAAGGACAAGGGAGATCTACAGGTGAGTGCCCTGGCTGCTGCTATTCTGGGAAGGTGTTCCTTAGCCAGTGCACAGCAAAGGGCAGTGTGGGGCTTGGAACTGCTCCCAGTGTGCACCTTGGGTGGGCTGGGGGCACAGGGGGCCAGACCCCACACTGCTCACTCTTCAGTTTTTCACAGCATTGGCTTTTCAGGACTGGCACTTGACAGCTGGCAAAGTGTAAGGGATCTGGAAGGGAAACAGGAGGTGCAAGGAAGATGAAGGTATCTCCAAGCCTGCTGGGGGAGTGGCTGTTCCCACCTGAAGAGGAGGAATCCTGTCCTGGTAAGCTAGCAGAAGACACCTTAAAGGAGAGTAAAGGAGACTTAATCTGTAGATCCTTTAACTACCTACAGAGATTATCTCCTAGAGACATGGTGTTTACATGCAGGTGTGTAGCAACACAGCAGCTAGATGTGGAATTTTTGACCACTCCCTTCAGGCAGAGGCAGGAAGCAGATTCATTTTCACACTCAACTAACAGCCTTGCAACATTTCTTCTGAGCACTCTGTGGCCACCCGTGCCCTCAATTTGGTTTGGTGCTTTCAAATGAGTTCTGTAGTCTATTGATCTATTTCTCTTCCCCCATATATCCATAGAAAATCTAACTTGCTCCAAAGTAATCTGCTAATGAGAGGTGCCCTTCCTTTGCTGGGTTCATCAGCCTCATCCTCTGAACTGCCTTCTTTGGACATGTTTTGGGGTAGGAGCTCCCTCAGCTGTTAGGCTCAGCCAAGGAAAACCACTGGTACATGGCTACATCCCACCAGGAGCATCTCTGGTAATCATTTTCCTGCTCTCCTCTCCTGAGTGAGGAGGCAAATGGTTTCATCTTAGTCTGCTTTGTGTTACCAGGGCATGCTAAATTCACTGTTGGAGCTGGCAGGGGGCAGGGAGCTAATCTGGGGTGACTGATCTGCACAGCAAGATGGATGTTTAAGAGGAACACAGAAAGATGGTTCCATTTACTAATTTTCTTTTTTTTCTAATAAATACTCTCCATTTCTTCCTTATGAAGAGACTGTCAAGCTTTGTAGCAGGTGAGTGATCCCAGTGACCTAGGAGAGGTTCTGAGTCAGTAGAGTAGTAAGAACAGTTTTCTGCCCTTTAGCTACTGCATTATCCTCTGTACTTTACTTATTAACCCTGTGTAAAACTGTGCTAAGGGGAGTTTAATTTACACAGTACCAGTGTAGACTGTTTGCAGAGGACACTACATTTCCCATCATTTTTCCATGAAATACTCTGGTTTATAGAAAAGACAGTTGCTTTGCATGCTTAAAAAACATCAGAATAAGCCTGTGAAAGGAAACAGTGGGTGGTGGTTGTTTATGTGAATGATCCAAATGATCTAAACTTCTTTTTTTTTTTTTTTTTCTTCTAATTAATGTAATGACTTTGAAGATTAATGTGTTTGCCTTTGTGTAACCTGTTTGGAAAAATGGCCTTAGTCATTCAGAAGATCCCTTTTCCTCTTGCCTTTCCTAAAACATTGTCAAGTCCTGAGTGTCCAAGGGAGCAGGTGAGCAAGCTGATCTCACATGGCAGGGCTCTGACAGTGAAATTGGCACCAAGTCCCTGGGGTCTGGCACTGCACAGAAACCAGTCACCTCCATTCCTGCCAGCTCCCCATCTTCTCTGACTTGTCAGCCTGCACTCCTTGGCTCAGGGCTCAGCTCCAGGGACCACGTGTGGTTAGCAGAGGGCTCCCCTTTTGGTTGATCATAGAATCATTCAGGTTGGAAAAGACCCTCGGGATCAAGTCCAACATTCACCCTACTCTACAGAGTTCTTCCCTAAACCATGTCCCTCAAAACCACATCCAAACGACCCTTCAACACCCCCAGAGCTGGGGACTGAACCCCCTCCCTGGGCAGCCTGTGGAAGACCTGAATCAAGTCTGTTCTAGAAGGGCTCTGCAGAGCTGAGGAGGAGCAGCATAACCAGTTCCTTGGTGGTGAACTGCTGCTGCTCTGAAGTCACCCCCACTTCCCAAGCAGGCAGGCAGCTGTGGAGCCTTTGGGGTAGGGAGAAACCCTCAGTCCACGTGTGTTGGGTAGGAAATGAGTGAGGAGGGAGTGTTGTTCTGCAGCATCACCGAGGACAACGACTGGGGGAGGTCTCACTGGGGTGCTTACTCAGCTGCAGTGTTGCAATGGAAGCAATTGTGTGTTTCTAGCAGGCCATTACAGGGGCTTGCTCATTCATAATTGCTCTCTTATCTTTACTCCTTGGCCACAGCAATGCAGAGTAGATTGAGCAAAGCACATCAGCAGTTTCGTCTGCCTTCATTATAAAGGTAGGAATACCTGCTTCATTCCCAGGGAATTGTACAGCTGCTCTGACATTAGTAATGCTGATGGACTTTATTTGTCAGTGGTCAGGAAGAGCAACACTGTAAGCACACTGACTATTTAGCAGTCACGATATGACAGTGCAAATGTTGCTCGTGGTTTTGCTGACTCACAGTGAAATTCTCAGTAATTTAGTGTAAAATGAGGGAACTGGGCACTTCAGTTCACTTCAAATATAAAGAAAAGCTTAGTATCAATTAGCATAAGAGGTTTAGAGGCCAAAAACTGGCCTCTCTGGGAAACAGTTGCTCATTCTGTCCCTCTATATCCCATTTTGTTCAGTGTACTGGCCTAGGACAGCAGCAGCACAGACTCACCAGTGTGGAGACTCAAACTCAGCACCTGCAGTTGTGCTCCTGCTGCTCCACAACACGTTAAGAACAAGGCCCTTTGTACAGGTATTTCTGGGTGTTTGCTCCCCCAGGGCAGCCTCCTACACTCCCTTAGCCCCCTCTCCCAGAGCAGCCCAGCTCTGTGCTGGTCGTTACTGGTAGTTTCCTGCAGGGGGTTTTACAATGCACTGAGCAGAGCCCAGGCAGTACCTCCTGCAGACAAAACTGCTCTGGACCATCTCACCTATGTGAATGTGATCACTCTGTGCTGGAACAAAACCATGTACAGCCATGCCCTTCAGGTCACAGCTCAGCTAATGAGTGCTCAGAAATGTTCTGCTTTATAAGATAAATTCCTGAGCTGATGAGCCTCATGTCCTGGTCTCTGTTCTAGTCTATCCCACGAGATTTGATTTTTGATTTTTTTTCTTCCAGACACTAGCAGAACTTCAGCAGCTAAATCTGCTGGTAGTTGTTCCTTCTGCCCCAAATCTTTCTCCTACAACAACATGCTGACCTCAGTCTCCTGCAGCATCAGAAAGCCCCGTGGCCCTGTTAAAGGTCAAAGTAAAAGGACTGTTGCAATTTCAAACGTGTCCTCTCTCCAAATCCAATGCTCTGGTGCAGCTGCTGCTACTTGTGAGGCTATAGATCTGCAGGGGGATTGCTTAACAAGCTGCTTGGTGTGTCTCTCAACGTGGCTGCATCCAGGTACAGTCAAAACCCCTCCTAGAGAAGCATCCACCTGTCCCTCCCTCCAAAATACTCCACTTAGGAAGTGCTTTTTAAGGCATTTACCACCAGGGACCCTTTCAAGCCCAGTCAGTGAGAACAGAAAGGTATCTCTTAGCCACAAGCTTGCTGGTTTTATTGCTGAATGATGTTATTGCTCTGGGTGAAACTGAAAAGCAAATGGCACAGAAAGGCTGTGAGCTGGCAGAGGCAGACAAGGTATCTTAGTTGTCACAGTTATTCCCTTTGCTCTTCCTTCCAGGCAAGGGAAATGTTGATTTGTTCTGGGCCTGGGAGAGTTTGCTGGCCAAGAAGGTGAAGGGCTCGAGCAGAGTCTTCCGATCTGTCACAGTCACTTCCCACAGTCTCACTTTCTCAGCCCTTGCCCATTGCTGTGCTGCTTCTGTTTCCACTTCCCTTTGATCCACGAGGTCAGTTTTGTTTCCCAAGACAATAACTGTTACCTACAAACAAAACAAAAAGGGTGAGCTTTGCACAGAAAGCATCCAGCAGCACCCACAGTGGTTTGGAGTGGCAGGCGAGCAGCAGCACGGTTCAGACCTGGTCTTGCACTTAGCACAAGGTAAGCTGCTGTCGTTTGGAAGATCAGGCTCTGGGATTTGAATTAGCCTGATCTACTTGTGGACTGGGAGCTGGTTTTAATCATAAGATATGCAGGACTTCCTCCTTTCTTCCCCCACTCCCCGGGGCTGCTTAAAGGGAAACAATCCCCAAAGTCCCACAGCCCTGTTCTGCATTGAGCTGCCCGAGTCCAGTGCCCAGAGCAGGGCATCTGGGCAGGTCAGAGCAGCAGATGCTGGAGAGGTGCAAATCGCAGGGCAGCAGAGAGAGCCTGGAGCCCACAGCTGTGGATCTGGCACAGCCCCAGCCCTCTATAAACCTAGCCAAGCCTGCCCCGAGGCAGCCTGTGCCAGCAGCTGGGCACGCTGAGCCCTCGGCAGCCAGCAGAGGGACCTAAGGGGACACTTCTGTGGCTGAAGGGGTCAGGGCAGCACCAGCACCGTGCTCTGCGAGCAGCTTCAAGAACAGTTAGTGAGCTCTAGAGCAGCAGCACAGCTCCAAGTCAGCCCCTCAGCCCTAAGGATCCATCAGGTGATTCCAGCTCAGCAGCCTGCCCGGTTCTCAGTTCTGGGAAGGGCTGGACACTCAGTTACCCCTCCTGCTTATTTTCAGTTCCCTATTTTCTGTAATTGTTTTACCAGCAGCAGCTCCTAGGGGAAACCATGCCTGTATTTATAGTTCAGGGTCTGCAGTCAAACTCTGGTCTTATCTCTCCACTAGTGGTTTGACAAAGATCAAGTGATAAAGTCCTCTCTTGCTGGTGATCTGGGGTTTTGCTGTGGCCACACCTGCTTGGTCTTTCCTGTTCATCAGGCTAACTACAGGATGTCTTCTGCTTCTTCCCAGCTAGAGGTGTTTGTCCTGTGAGGTCTAAGATTTCCTTTCTGTAGCAGTCCAGGGTGTTTGGAAAAAATGTGGTTTTCCCCTCTGCCAAGGCTCTGAAAGAAGCTGTAATCTTCATATGCTCCAGCTGAATTTTACCTCTGACTGACTGTACCTCTCAGCAAGGTGAAGTTCTGCCAGCCCAGAAGCAGCACGTGTGGAGATACAGCCCTCATTTGGTTAAGAACCCTAAACTTTAAGTCTACTGATGCTATCTTAAGGTAGGATTCCTTACCTTCTGTTCTTCAAAGGGTATTTTATATAGACTAGAAATCACAGAAATAAAACTGATTTCTCCATCTTATAATGGGCACCACTCTTTCAACTGTTATCCTCAGTCAAGATCACAACTTGAAGCTCTCCCAGAGGATAAGGAGATTGTCTGCTTTATAAAATACCTGCAAGCAACAAGAGAGGAGAGTTCTGGAGGTAACACAGAAGGGCACAGATCCTGCTGGGGCTGTGACTTCCTCTCCACATTACAACGTGCTGCAGAGGAACAAATCAGGGCCCTCACAAAACACAGTGCCTGGGAAAAAAGTCCTGCTTGTCCACCTTTCCTTGCCCTGCAGGGGAGCTCTAAGTGACTCCCGAATCCCTGCTAGACGTGACAGTCTGCAGCTCACACCAGCCCAACCAGCTAACATACCTCTCCTGTGACTGCACAGTCAGCTGCTGTCAGGGAGCCTGCCTTCCTCCACCACCCTGGGTGCTGTCACTACTGAACACTTAGATTTTTGGAGAGTCTTTCCCTACCATTATCCAATTAATTATTCATGATTTAGTGTGGTGGTGGTGTTGGTGGTTTTTTTTTTTCTTTATTTTTACAGCATAAACCAAACATTTGGAAAGCTGTAGGCTAAAGACATTGAATGGGGAGAGGTACTGGAGAATATAAAGATACTGTAGGAAAAGCCATCATGCTAATGCCACATGCAAGTTATATTTGTTTAGCTAAGCTGGAACAGTGTCAGCTGAAAACACTAGCTGCTTTCTAAGGGAAAATAGAGCAGTCATTTCACACAATTGAATTGATTCAATATGGTTGTTAAAATACATTAAAGCTGCTTTGCCAATTGACTAATGTCTGGGAGACCCATTGTCAATTACAGCAGTTTGTGAGCCATCAACTACACGAATACAAAACAAACAGAGATAATGCCCTTCCCTCTGTTATTCTCTGCACTTGACTTCCCATGAACAATATCTAAAAAAACATGAACTGCACTGCTATAGACCATATGTTTTATTAGTCATGAGTGTCCTGCCTGCTGCATCCAACTAACTGAATTGGAGCTGTAGCAGAGGAAGCAAGAAGGGAAAAAACCCAATGGCATTCCTTTGCATGACCTGTGTGCCATGAGAATTAGGCTTCCCCACTCTAAGACAGCTGCTTTTTTGCTGGGTTGCCCAAGGCAGTTGGTACCTTTGTTTTCCTTGGTGTAAGTTTTACAGAAGCAAACAAACCAAAGTAGTCTTTGCAGCCTTAACTCCCCATCACTGACAGGGCCAGAGCAGCCAAGGCTTTGTGCATTTACCTCCTTTTTGTCTCTAAAGACATCGATCTCCTTTTTGAGCAGCTCAACTCTCTGGAATGCCTGGAGGCTGGACACAGCATAGACCAGAACGAAGCCATCAGCCACAGAGAAATAGTGTTTGGGCAGCTCTGTGCCCTCCTGCAGCCCCCTGGTGTCATAAAGCCTCAGCTGCTCCTTCACTCCCTTCTCTGTCTCCACCGACGCCAGGTACACGTCCTCTATGGTGGCACCCTCTTCTAAACCTGGTTCAAAACAAGCAGGGAAGTTGAACTGCTGTGTGTATGCCCCCCAGCAGAAGAATTTTCTTTTTTGATACCCCACAATAGCTTTTCAGTGCATGTTTTCCAGAGTGACTTGACCTTTGCATGACATCCACAAAGGGCTGTATTCACAGATCATTGCACCAGCTGTTGACAACAGCAACACTGCTTAAATGCAGCCATCTACTAGAGAAGAACATGATTATGCCTGTAAAATTAATCTCTGCAAGGTGCACGTTCAGGATGGGATAAGATAGGAAGCTCTTCCCCAGGTTTCCCAACCTCAAACCACCCCAGTGTACCAGCTGGGTGCCAAACGTGCTGCAAACAGGCCTGCCCAAACAAATCCTCTTGGAAGAACAGCCAAGGAGCAGCAGCTGCTCCAGTGCTAACATCTTGAACCTACTTCCTTGCTTCATACTGAGCAGGAGACAAGGGAATGATTCTGAAAATGAAAGAGTCTTGGTGGCCCAACTAAGCAAGGGAGAAGAGGAAGGGGATGTCTGCACTGAAGCTAAGATTCATGCTGTATGTACTCAGACACACTGAGCTTTCTCCATCCCTCAGGGAGTGAAAATACTTAGATGTGCTAATAGGAGCAAGCTCATTTACTGCAAGGTAAAGAGCATGCACAAGGCAACAAGCTTTCATATATATATATATATATATATATCACCTGCTGCATGGTAACTATCTGCATACTGGCTCTCCTTCCTCTCCCCCTGGTAAACATGAGGTAATTCAAGGCAGCCTGCTTTGAACTAATTAAAATGAGGTTTTTTCCTAGCCAGCCTGGAAACACACAGATGACCTTAGCTTTGTATTCCCCCCTGGATGCTGGTGCAGAAGGTTGCAGGTCCCAGCAAACTATAGCACAGTTTGAAGTATTCCTATAGACCCTCTGCAATCCACATTTCTGCCTCCACTGCATTCCTCTATACATGAATTGTTTGCTGGTGCAGGGCTACAGTACCAAGTCCTACATTATTCTCTTTGTCTGCCATACTACAGCATTGTTAAATGGGATTATCTAGCCTGTGAAAATAAGGATTTTGCCATGTTCAATGACACTATTCATTGACAAACAAGCATTCCACCCACACTGATGGCTTCCCATGATGTGTGCAGCATTCCTGTGCAGGAAAAGTGGCACAAGCTGTTCTTTCTGCCCCTCTCTGTGCAGTCTTCACAGATCCAACTCTTATTAGGTTTGCAATGAATTAATTTCTCTCCTGTCCAAATATAGCCAAGGTAACACGTGGGAGTGAAGCTACAAGCAGAAGGACAAAGCAAAGGTTGATAAAAAGAGGAGTGTGGATGCACTCTGTATGGCTGGAGAAGGTGTTACAGGGGCATTTTTAAAGGCTGAAGCAGGTAAGAGATCCCTATATGTCTGTAGCACTGTGATTTTTCTTTCTCTGCCTCACTGCATCGTACAGAAGGGTCCAAGAACTGTGTAGCATCAAAACACTACATTGGCAGGAAGGAATGATCCTTAAGTGCCTATGTTTTTTTCTTAGAAAGCAATGCATAATGTTGTACAGGGTTTGGTTTTTTTGCCATCTAGATGTTGCACTGTCATTCAACAGTCAATATATCCACGTTCTCCTGTGAGCCTCTTCCTATTTGGCATTAAAAGCAGCAGTGAAAATTATGTCTCTCAACATCCTACTTGAGGAAAAATGAAGACCTGGGACTCAGCAGAACAGAACAACAAATGGTGATGTGAAATGGAGGGGCACTTTGAGGGAGCTGGACTCTGTGCTCCAGTATCAGATTCCAAAGGTGACTTTTCAGCTCTGGATTGGAGCAGAGAGACTATGCAGGTAGATTTCTAAGCAAACACTGATCATTTTTAGACATAGCAGTGCTGCCCTATTCCAGGTCCTGCTGCAAAAGCCCAGACCACGTGCCAGCCCCATGTTAGTGCCATCCCTGTTAAACACTTCCAGTTTCCATGCAAACTTGTACCAGGAAAGCAGCAAAACTAGTCAGGAAAGCCCAGTGTCCTGGGAAGCTGCCTGGCAACACCCTCCCTGTCACCAGGACCCCAGTTCTTTCCTTCACTGGCTTTCCCAGGCATCCTCCGGGGTGGGCAGGGACAGCTTGTGTGGGGGAGTTACTGCCCTGCAGGCTGCTGCCAGCTCAGGTAGGTTTTCCCTTGTATTACTGTGGGACTTTCCTGCCACCAGCTTTTCTACATTTACAGAAACAGATTTGGAGATCTCTACTGCTGTGACACAGAATAATGGGCAGATGGAACCAGCTTTCAGGTTCAGAAGCTGTGGGAGGAAAGGGGAGCTAACAAGACAGTGAACAATCTCATGGTTTCTTTGGAAACTAGAGATTAAGAAAGGGAGGGAGGGCAGTGAGGACTAGACAGGAGATTGATGCCATTCTCCAGCACCTACTGGGGAAAGCAGAAAGGTCTTTGTGGATGTCACCAGCTGCTGCCCCAGAGGAACTGCGAGGGAATAACTCAGAAACTGGGTGGTGTTTGAAGCCCAGTGGTTTCACAGTGAGGGAAAGGCTCAGTGCAGTGATGAACACTGGCACACTTAGGCTAGGCAAGGCAGAGAGATCACAAACACCAAAATAAAGCAAAATTTCAAGAGGGGTGGAATCTCAGAAGTTCCCAAGAGACTCTTGAACATAAATGCAGTGCAACTGTTGTGTCTTCTGGAGTACTTTTGATGATCTCCTGTGTAATCTCTTTTTCCCTCTTTCCATCAGGAATTCAGCAAGGAACTTCTAAAGCCTGCCACTCCTTGTGTCTGTCAACTGCAGGATGACTTACTTAGATCTCAAACAAGAGCATGTCAGAGGATCCAGGACTCAGGGAAGAGCTGGACAGGCCTCAGCAGGAGCTGGCACACTTAGATTTTGCTGGTGAGTAAGTAATGGTCTCACCAACCAGTAGCCATAGTTGTGATTCCTGGGTGATCTGGTCTAGGTGACCCTGCTCTGGCAGGGGGTTGGACTAGATGATCTTTCTAGGTCCCTTCCAACCCCTGACATTCCATGATTCTCCTCTTTACAGACAGGTCCTGTGCCAAAGCAACTCTCCCTAAAGAGCTCAGGCCAGGCAGTGCCAGGTGCCACAGGCATTCGGTGGGACAATCTACAGCCAGCCAAGGACTCATTTCATGATTGAGAAGAAAAGACTCACCCCTCTTTCTTCAGGAGTTCAAGAGAAGGTGGAGACAGAGAGCTCATTCCAGGTATGTTGCTCACATGCTCCAGGGACACAGATAATCCTTTTTTTTTGGGGGGGTATTCCTCCCTCCCAAGGACTTTTTCCTCTCTGGCCTCGAGCAACACCAGTGCCTTTGCAAGAGTGTTGGCTGCTGAGTGTGGAAGAAGTGGCAGCACTCAGGAAGAAGTGGCAGCACTCAGGGATTTCATCCCTGGCAAGCCAGGGAGAGCTGATGGTGCTCATTTTTCTAGGAAAAGAAACACTGTGCCTGAGTTTGCAGCACCAGCACCAAGCACACTGCCAGGGGCACGGGCTCACAGCCAAGGGCTTTACACAGCAGCCTGAAGCCTCCAAGGACAGAAATCCCTGACAGCAGCTGTCCCACCACTCCTTTCTACAGGGAAGTCCCCAGAGAGGCAGGGATGACTGATAACCAGAGGAGACCTCTCACATCAGTGGCTGGGACACCTGGGAGGATGGTTCTGATCCCACAGCCAAGTTGGAGCATGGCTCTTGTCACTGGGAGGAGGGTGTGGATGCCATCAGGAATGGAGAGATTCCATCCCCTTGGCTCAGCAGTCATCCTCACAGCTCCCCAGCCCTCAGACTGGCCACAGAGCTGCTGCTGATGTCAAGAAGCACAGGTTTTGAAGGAGCTTGTGCCCACACTGCTGTACCCAGTGAGCTGCCTCACTGGTTGGCTCTGAACAGCCAGTCTTGCAGCAAACACACTGGTCCTTTCTGCATCCTGCCAAAGGATGGAGCAGCCAAGATGGACCTGTCAGCTTTCTGGAGCTCCAAGGTTTGGGAAACGAGGCTCAAGATTCAATGATCATGTTCTAAACCTCTGAAACAGCAGCACAAGCAGCAGGGCTGTGCAGTTTGAAGCAGCTCAGAGAGGAGAGGAGAGAGAGAGAGAGGGAGAGGAAGGTAGCACGGGGGAAAACCCTCAGCCTGCAGGTTTCCCAGGCTGCACGTTGAAGGCTACACGGGGCTACGTGCAGAGGGCTGGGTAGGATGCTGGGAACAGCTGCTGCTGCAGCATTAGAGGAAATCCTCCCTTGAAAGCAGCCCATTAGCACGGGGTCTGTGTCGTGCCTCACCAGCAAATTCCCTCCCCACCCGCACAACTTAAAGGCACAGTGCCTGCTAAAGCACCTCTGCAAATCCTGATGTGTATCCAGGAGCTCACCCCAGTATTTTCCTGTCTCAAGGAGAAGATACAAGCTGACTAGACCTCGTCTGTCACAAGCCCTGAGTGCCACCCCTCCTTTCTGGGTGAGGCAGGAATAATCTGTCAGCCCTTCCTCTCAAAGCCAAGTCACGTGGAAACAGAGGGAAAGAAGCTGGCTCTGCCTTCCCTCTTCTGCAGAGCCTGTCTCAGGCATCCCATGCTCCTCTCTCAGGTGCATTTTCCATGGGAGGACTTCTTGGAGAGACAAGAAGCTTGGTCCTTGAAGTTGGGATCTGAAGCTGAGTTTTTCTTTCCAGTGCTCTGATTAAATATCAGCCCAAAGGAAGCAAATTTAAGAAGATGGAAGAGAAGCCTGAAGAGTCTCTCTGCTCATGTGACAGCTGTTTATTTTTCAGGCATTACAGCATCTTCCAGATAATATTTCTGATGTAATTAGCAAGAATATCACCTGCTCCCTCTGCTTGGTTCTTAAACATTCCAATATTTTCTAGCTGGGAACATCACAGAAAGGGATCTTCTCCAAGTAAGGAACTATGAATTTCAGGATCTGCTCAGAGATGGAACAAACAAACCCCCATGAAATTCCTCAACCTCAGCAGGGTTTGCTCTTCTCAGTTGATGGGTTTTTTTGGAGCCCACATAGAAAAGACACTGGAAAAGGCGACAATTCCCCAACCCCCCTCCAAAACCAACCCCGAAAGATCTCACCAACAGTGTGCTTTCCATAGAGGAGCTGCTCCAGGATGGCAGTCTTTCCCACCGAGGCCATGCCACAGACCACTACCTTGTAGCCTTTCCCCATCCTTCCCGGCAGGAGGCGATCCCTGTGCGGGCACAGGAGGCTGTCAGGGGACTCGGGGGCACAGCTCCCTCCCGGGGACTGGCATTTTTAGGACTCCCACAACCAGCCTGGAAGGGTTTTCAGCTGCTGCCACCCGTGCCGGCCCTGGCCAACCCGTGAGACCCTGTGCCAGCCCCCTGGGGCTGTGTTTGCTGCAGGCCTGGTAGTGACAGGAGGTGGCAGGGAGGCTTCTGGAAACAAAAATTGGCTCCTTCCCTCTTCTTCCACACAGGGAAAGCTGCTGGCTCCTGCAGAGCAGATGGAACCCGGGAGCAAAGGGGGAAAACAAATGCAGTGGTGGGTTTGGGATCTGCTGTCAGTCAGTTTTGGGGGGGTGGGGGTGATTTTTGGCGAAGGCCTCTAGAAGAAGGCAGAGGCAGGTCCCTAACTCCCTGCTGGGGCAGTTTGCACAGCCCCAGGGCACCTTCTGCCACCGGGAGGGGATTTTCGGGACTTTTTTAAAGGGCTCTTCTAGGGAATCGAAGGAGTTTTGAGATGTCAAACCCCCTCCCGCAGCCCCCAGCCGCACTGTGTGTGTGGGGGGGGTTCAGATGGGGCTGCCCCATCCCGCAAAGCCCCTGCCCCGAGGCGCGAAACCCGCCTGCAGCCGCGCGCGTGCCCGCGCCTCCCCCCACTGCCCCGCAACCACCGCGAGCGCGCACCTGGGCAGAGGGTCCCAGCGGAGCCCATTGAGCCGCGGCGGCCGGGGGCGGATTTGGTCCCGCCCTCTGCACGCCCATTGGCGGGTTGGCCCCGTCCTCTGCACGCCCATTGGTGGGTTGGCCCCGCCTCTTGCACGCCCATTGGCGGGCGCGGGAATAGCGGCTCCTTTCAGGACTACATTACCCATGAGCCGCCGCTGCCGCCGGAAGTGCGGTGTCGCCGCAAGGCTCTGTGGGAAGGCGGCTTCTTCCTTTCCGCTGCTGGGCGCCATCAGGTGAGGGTTGGGGTGTGTTTGGCCTTTCGCTCTATCGGGCTCCATCCCCGGGCAGAGGCTCCCTCCGCTCTCCCCGCTGCCGCCGTTCTGGCTGCCTGGGCTGGGGTTGTTTCCATGGCGCGGCCTTTCCGCGGAAAGTGGGGCCTGGGCCGGCCAAGGCCCGGGAGCGGGGCCTACACCCGCCGCGGGTGCCTGCGAGGCCAGTGGAGGGCCTGTGGCCTGCGTCTGGTCTGGTCGGGGCGGGCTGGCTCCCCGAGGGGGACGCTCGGTCGGACCCGGGGTTGCCTGATGCGGGGAGAAGGCCGCGCACCGCAATGTAGCGGGTGCGGGTTGATTACACGCCCTGGTTCGACTCCCCAGTCTATTGCGGTGTTTGTGCCATAGCACTGGCCTGGGATGGGATGAGCTGGGCAGGTTTGAAACAGAGAGGTGTGGAAGAATCACATGTGGGAATCTTTGCACAGATAAATGAGCTGCGTTTTTCTGGTGATGATTGGGATAGGTGTTTGGAGGAGTTCTATCTAGGGGTTGCTGCAGGTTTGGGAGAGCTCAGAGGATTTCAGGGGTTGTTAAACTTTGTTGGGAATAAAGATTATTCCACTGAGGTACTTTATAGTTAATATTTAGAGCTTGTTAAAAATGGCAACTGGATTTGGGTTGTATGTGAGGGACACCTCTGGAAACCTCTCAGCTGAGGAGCTCCACACTTTAGAATACAGAAATAGATATGTCTGGGTTGGGAGCTCCAGAGCTCATCCAGTCCAGCCCCTGCTGAGAGCAGGGACACTCAACTAGAGTAGGGTGCTCAGAGCCTCCTCAAGCTCACCTGGGATGTCTCCAGGGATGGGGCCTCCACCACCTCCCTGGGCACCCTGTGCCAGTGGCACCCACTCTGCTGGGAAAGACAACTGAGTGGCACCTGCAGTGTGCCCAGGGGAGGCTGCCAGGCTGAGCCACCTTCCGAGCTGTGGCAGCAACCCGAGGGCATCCCTCCTGCATCTCCCTGCCTTGGTGGGAGTTGTGCTGTCACTGAGCTGTGTCTCCAGCAGGTAGCCAGCCATGGGTGCCTACAAGTACATCCAGGAGCTGTGGAGGAAGAAGCAGTCGGACGTGATGCGGTTCCTGCTGCGCGTGCGCTGCTGGCAGTACCGCCAGCTCTCGGCTCTGCACCGAGCTCCACGGCCCACCCGGCCAGACAAGGCTCGCAGGCTGGGCTACAAGGCCAAGCAAGGTAACAGAAGCAGAGGGGTGAAGTCCCTGTGCTTCCTGGTAGAGTGACTGGGTGTTCGTTCAGCTTCCTGGCTAGTAGAATGGCAAAAAATGGAACCGAAATGTTCCCCAAGAGCTCAAAGTGCCCTGTGGGAAATGAAACTTGTTCCCCCAGAGCTTGAAGTGCCCTGTGTGAAGTGGAAAATATTCCTCAAAAGCTTGAGGTGCCCTGTGTGATATGAAACTAATTCCCCAAGAGCTTGAAGTGCCCTTTATGAAATTAAACTTATTCCCCAAAAGCTCAGAGTGCCCTGTGTGAAGGGAAAAATATTCCCCAGGAGCTTGAGGTGCCCTATATGAAATGGAACTGAAGTATTCCCCAAGAGCTTGAGGTGCCCTGTATGAAATGAAACTTATTCCCCAAGAGCTTGAAGGAACCTGTGTGAAATGGAACTTAAATATTCCCCAGAAGCTGAAAGTGCCCTCTGTGAAGTGGAAAATGTTCCCCAGGAGCTTTGTCCTGTATGAAACTGAAATATCCCCCAAAAACTAGAGGTTCTCTGTATGAAATGGAACCGAAATACTCCCCAAAACTTGAGGTGCCCTGTGTGAAATGGAACTTGTTCCCCAAGAACTTTAGATGCCCTGCATGAAATGGAACTTAAACATTATAAATATTGCCCAGAATCTTACTCGGGGTAATTTTGAATTTACGCCTCCTGTATTTTGGCAGCTGAAGATCAGTTGGGTTTTGGCTTTAATTCTTCTTGTGCTCTTGCTACTGCAGAGTTGAGCAGTGGTTTTAGTGGCGTGGGTTTGGAGAGTGGCCTTACCTACTGCTCATGAAGTTTCCTTGTTCAGTGACTGACACTCCCACAGGATTTGTGGATGGCTTTGGCTTCTGTGCTTTGCAAATGCTGCTGTCAGAATATGGGATTTTGGGGTTTGGAGCCATTTTGTTGGGAGTTTTGAGGTGGTGGTGCTTGAGGTACAACGTGGCAGTAGCTGTTTGCTGTGTTTGGACACACGTAGTGGAAAAGTGCCACACAGGCTCTGATTTGGAACTAAATAATTGCACCAGGATTTAATTCTGCTCAGAACAAAAACACCTCGTGTTCCCCAAACCCCACCACTGGACATGGCCAGGGTGGGTGTCATCACCTAATTGAGCAGCACTTGGTGTTGCTTGGGGGCTGGATGTGCAGCATGGGGCTTGCTGGGATCTACATTTGCTCCTCTCCAGGGATCTCCTGGTTCCTAAGTCATCCTCTCTTCCAGGCTACGTCATCTACCGTGTCCGAGTTCGCCGCGGGGGCCGCAAGCGCCCGGTGCCCAAAGGTGCCACCTATGGCAAGCCCGTGCACCATGGTGTGAACCAGCTGAAGTTTGCCAGGAGCCTGCAGTCTGTAGCAGAGGTGATTATTCTGCTTATTGCTCAGAAACCTGACAGGAGGAAGGTGTTAGTGTGTAGAAGTTGAAAATACTCACTGGGGATAAAAGAACTCCAAAGAAAAGCAAAGCAGCTGTTTTGTCTGTGGGTTGGGTAAAATGAATCTTGGATGCTGCTGGCAGGAAAGCACCAGGGTGTCTTGGAAAGCTGTGTTGAGAAGTGAAAAATCTGTTGAGACTGCAAACAGGGCCTGGGGAGGGGCTAATTAGAGGGTTTCCTGTAGTTTTTAGGGTATACCTAGCTCGAAAATGCCACAGTGTTTGTGATAAAATAGACTAGTGTAACCCCGGTACAGTAAAGGGTTAGGCACGAGAAAGAAACAGCTCAAGAAGGTGTCTGGCTTCTCTCATCACTAAATGCCACCTCTGTGTCCCCTGCCATGTCCTACCTGGTACCAGCTTTAGGTAATGCTCCTTTCACAAAGGACAGGTGAGTTTCTGTCTTAAAGTGGCTCCTGTTTGCAGCAGAAGTGCTGTGCACCCTGCTCAGATGCATGACAGGAGCTGGAATCTGAGCCAGAGGCCTCCTGGCTCTTCATACCTCTCGTACAAAGATTGGTGGATGAGTTTGGTTTTTTTTTAGTGGGATGCTACCATCAGAAAGGCTGAAATTGGTAACTTTTAATTCAATGGTGTTTTAAAGTTCCATGATGTAGTAATGCTGAAGGGATGTAGTAGCAACTTGTGAGACAGGCTAATTTAAAAGCAGCACAGATGATGAGTTTAAAATGCAATGCTGTGTGTTAAGTGCTCGTGCCATGCTCATCATATCTGCTATTCCCAGACATCTGATGACTAATTACACACTCAGTTGACATCACAGCTCATGGAAGAGGTTCTTTGCCCTCTGTTCCAGTTTGAAATCCTCTGAAACTGGCACGTTCTCTTATGAAAGAGCTAGATTTTGCAGATGGAAATACAGGAATAGAAAGCCTTGGCTGTAGTTAGCTCTGCCTACATAGAAGATGATTGACATGAAGATGATTTGACATAGAAGATGATTTAACATTTGATATGTGTTGCCCTCACGTGCTAGAGTCACACAAGCACTTGGAAGAATTCCATTCCATATGCAAAAATCCAGGCAAGTGCTGTTGAGTGGAAGGCTGGGATCACACTGGGATGCAGGATGGATGGGCTCCATGGGGTCACACTTCCCCATGGTGATAAGCCCTATGATAAACACACTCCAGTGTTCTAACTAAGCAGCATCCTTGACAGGAGAGGCAGATGGAGATGCATGATGGATATTTTCTGCTTTGTTCAGCTTTCCTAACTCATACTGCTTCTTTCCAGCCATCAGTGAGGACAGGGATAGAATAGCAAGCACTGAGATGCCACCAGTGGAACAAAGACTTGTTACATCAGCTCTTCTTTCCTAGCAGTAGGGGCACATTCCCTGCAGAAATCTTATAGAATCACAGGGGCTGAAAGGGAGCTAGAAGATCATCTAGTCCACCCCCCTGCCAGAGCAGGGTCACTTAGACCAAGTCACACAGAAACAGATCCAGGGGGGTCTGGAATGTCTCCAGAGCAGGAGACTCCACAACCTCCTTGGGCAGCCCCTTCCAGGCTCTGGCACCCTTGCTGTGAAGCAGTTTTTCCTTGTGTTTCCCCTAAACCTCTTGTGCTCCAACTGACTCCCATTGCCTCTCCTAAATCTCTCCCCTGTAGCTTTGGATGTGCTGATGGATCAGTCTTCCCTAACTGGTGCTCTTGATGCTCATCCTCAGGTTAGAGAGGTGCTTCTGTGTACAGAGCAGGTTGTTTTGCCAACCAGTCACCTTCCTCCTCCACACTTCCCAACCTGTTTTCCTGTAGGCATCCAAGCACTTGTTTAACACAGTGCTTCATTCAGCTGTTGTCTTGGAATGTCTTTTTGGGAAGAGAGTATCCTAGGGCTAAATCTTAGCCTTTCTGCATGAAGAGTGCCCTGCACCCCTGATTTTACACCTTTCACTTTGGTTTCCACCCCCTTCAGGAACGTGCCGGCCGGCACTGCGGCGCCCTGCGGGTCCTCAACTCCTACTGGGTGGGGGAAGACTCCACCTACAAGTTCTTTGAAGTGATCCTGATCGATCCCTTCCACAAGACCATCCGGCGGAATCCCGACACGCAGTGGATCACCAAGCCCGTGCACAAGCACAGGGAGATGCGGGGGCTGACCTCGGCCGGGAGGAAGAGCCGGGGGCTGGGCAAGGGGCACAAATTCCATCACACCATCGGCGGCTCCCGCCGCGCCGCCTGGAGGAGGCGCAACACCCTCCAGCTGCACCGCTACCGCTAGGGCCCCCCCCTCCACACCTAATAAAGCTCAGCGGGGTGCATCTGTTCCTACAATGCTGCTCCTGCTTCTTGCCTTGTGCTGGGGTACGCGGGAGCGGGGCGTCTTCGCTCGGCTTGTCTCGGGGGAGAGGCGGCGCTGCTGCCCGGATCTTGAAGCCTGGATGGGTTTTGGGGGGTTGGGAAGGTTGATGAGTGTGGAGTTCTTGGGGGGGGGCGGGTGTGTGTTTCATTTTTGGACAGACTGAAAAGGTCTGGTGTGAATGGAAAGTCTGCCAGCTCATGGCCTCTTTTCTGCTGGTCTCATTTCAGTGAAGTTTGGGGTCTCTGGGCTTAGGGTGGAGTTTGGGATATCAGTGTGCTTAGGTTGAAGTTTGGGGTCTCACTGTGCTTAGGTTGGAGTTTGGGGTCTGTGCTTAGGGTGTAGGTTGGGGTATCAGTGTGCTTAGGTTGAAGTTTGGGGTCTGCTTAGGCAGGAGTTTGGGGTCTCTGGGCTCAGGTTGGAGTTTGAGGTCTCGTTGTGTGCTTAGGGTGTAGTTTGGGGTCTCAGTGTGCTCAGTGGAACAGGTATGTTTTAGATGCAATGGAGCTGTCTGGTTTCCAGGCAAAATGGATCCACGTGGTAGAGAAAGGGGCTGTTTCAGCCTGGTATTGGGTTCTGTGAGTTGACTGTTGGATTTCATTTCTGTGTAGCTGCCTGGATCAACTGACCAACCTTTGGTAGAAGGGAGGGCCTGGCCAGTCAGTTATTCCCAGTTCTGCCCTGGAGGGTGGGATGTGTGAAAAACAGAGTGATTTAGCTTGTACTTTAAATACACAAGTAGTAAACTCCCTTCCACTTGGCTAATGACTTGGCAACACCAGCTGTGGTGAAAAGGAGACTTGCTGATAAACTGAGTGAAAAAAACACTTTTTTTTTTTGCCCTTGTACAGCTCTTCTGCAGCACACACAGGTCTAGTTCTGAGAGTAACAAGTCAAAATAGCCAGAGTGATGGAAACACTGCTTCAGCCACACAAAAAAGGCAATTTGGATTTCAGTTGGATGCTCTTTTATGAGCATTTGAGCAAGCTCCAACGTTTTGATCCAATCCTTTTCAAATCACTGCTTGAAATGTAAAGCTCTATGAAAGGATCAGAGCCCGTGGGTTCAGCAAGGTTCTGAATCAGCCTCAGTTTAATTATTCCACTCAAGAGTGTCCAGCTCCCTCCAGCTAGGAAGTGCCTCAGCTACCCTGGCTACACAACCTCTAATTCAGTGGCTCCCCTGCTCTTACCTAACGTGCCAGGAGAGGCCTCTGGCAAAGCCAAGACTGGCACCCAGTTCTTCTGGACCCCTTGTTGCTCTCTGCAATATCAGCCACCATGCTTTTCTTCTGTATCAAATGATGTTCCAGTGATATCCCATCATTACAGGCTCTTGCATCATGAAGAGGAGATGTAATCTCATTAAATACTGTCATCTCTCCCATCACTCAGGGGAATGGGAGAGCTGGGGTATCCTGGAGATCAGTGAGCTCACTGGGAGCAGATGAATGATTACATTAATCCTAGCTCTGTGGAGATCAATGCTGGCTGAGGTTGCACTCTCAGGTAGAAGGCAGCTTGCTCAGGTCTCTCCAGGTTGCCTTCCTGCTGACAGGCTTTAGAACAACACTTGCTAGTTGGAGTGTTGAGCCTCAGTTGGCTCCTTGGGGTCAGGTTATGCAGCCTGGATCTTGTGGAGACACTTCTGGACCCAAGCTGCCTGTCCACGTGCGAGTTGAGTAATTCCCTTGGAAACACAAGAATCAAGGAGGACACTGAAGGAAAAGGAAGAATTTGAAGCAAAAAAAGTGTACAAGTCAGTGTCTTTCAGCTAGCCAGGGTCAGCAGGCCTCATCACTCATGTGGTGCTGTCCCTGCAGTGTCCACCTGGCTGGACAACTCTCCTGGGCACAGAGCTTGGTGTCACCTGCCACCCAACAGAGCAGGGAGTCTGTGGGTCCAAGGGTGGCTCTCAAGAGATGCTGTGTCCAGCACTGGATGGAACCCTCAGGGTGCTGGTAGCCAGGAGAGCCACGGCCCTGTTACACTCTGGTGTGTTCACACGTGTGACAAAAACGAGTCCCCAGAGAGTGGAGGAAGTAGCTCATTAGTCTGCTGGTCATTCATTTATTCATCCATTTTTCCTCCAGCATTGTTTTTCTGTGACTAACAAGCAATTACTTGAACCCTTTCCTTGTATGAGAATCCCAGCCCTTGGACTCCTGCTGCTGCCATCCACCTGCCTCCCTCGTGGGTTTCGTGGTTAGGCAGGTAAGTTTAGATAGCAAGTTACACAACCTTTACCAACAGGGTGTTCTGAGCTTTGTGTTTTCAGTTGGTTCAGAGCTCTACATAAAAATCAATGTTTATAAGGTGCTGTGTTGTTTGGAAAGTGATTCTGGAAGCCACAAGAAAGTAAGATTCAGCTACACAATCAAAGTTAAGGACAGATAGAAATCAGTTGATATTTATGCATTTAGGAAAAGAGGTGGAAATAAAAGGAACTTTGTTGAGTAAAAAAAAAAAAGGATTTATACATGGGATTTATACAACAGACATGATGCAGTTGGTTCTATTGAACCTGGAGAATCCAGCTCCCAGTCCTTGTGTGGGTAGTTTTATTTCTGATGGATGCCTGTTTGTCCATTCTCAATGGGCAGAGACTGAAAACTCTGAACTGATAGTGGGATGCTAAGTTTTTCATGTGAACACCATGGTCCCATACATTGAAACATTAAGACATGAAAACACCTCTCTAATAAATGATCTCACCTTCTAGTAGGTGCCACTCTAGCATCCTTCTGATGTTTAAATTTGAAGTAAAGATGGGTTTTACAGGTTTTGCAAATTGCCCTAAAAATCATACTAATGGCATTGCAGTTTAATATTGAATCCTGTGGCCCTGGAATATGAACTCTGTAACAGCAGGGAGGGCTGAAGCACTTCAGTTGTGAGCAGAGGAGAGGGATGGACAACTGGGAGGTGAGTACCTGCCATCTCTCCCCCTTTGGCCCCTGGAGCAGCTCTTCCAGCACCTTCCAGCCATCCCAACCAGACCCCTCTTGTTCCTCCTGGGTTTATTAGCCCTGTGCAAAGGCTGCTGCTGGCTCAGGTCTGTTGTTGTTGTTCCATCAGGAGATTGCCGAAGTTGTAGCTGTTTGGGTTTGTAAAATACAAGCTGCTTTGGATGAGATTTTGGGAAGGGACACAGCCAGGACAGCTGACCCAAACTGACCACAGGGATATTCCAGACCATATACTGCCAGCTGAACTATAAACTGGAAAAAGGGGGGTGCATCTCATCCTCTGGAGTGACAGATATGTGTTTGGAGCCATGCTTCCTGGAAAAGGGGCCAGGCAGCATCGGCTGATGGCAACTAGAGAACAAACCTGTTTTCTTTTGCTTCCATGTGCAGCCTTGCTTTGTTTTTCATTAAGCTGCTTTTGGTTTAACTCCCAAGTTCTATTTTATTTCCTTCCTTCTGGTCCAGCTGAGAGAAGGAGGGAAGTGATAGAGCAGCCTGGTGGGCACCTGGAGTCCAGCTAAGGTCAAACCAGCTGATGTGCCAACACTTGTCAGAACTGACTCCAGCTGTCTGTAGGGCATGGTGGGGAGGAGGAGAGGTGGGAGAGCAGCCAGTGCAAGCTGGCCAGCTCCAAGGCACAAAGACCCAGTGTCCCACTGAGATCTGTGACCCAGGACCAGATTAAGACTTGCCTTTTTTTCCCCCTTGAAAGGAGAAAAAATAGAGCATGAGCTCATGAAGCCCTGCTGGCAGGAGCTGGGATATGGATGTGGCAGCACTGGCCAGTCCAGAGATCTACTGAGCAAGGTGTTTGCTTCTGCCAGTGACCAGCACTGGGTGTTTGGAGAGAGGCTGGTGGGCACAGAGCAAGTGCAGCCCCTCATGTAGCATCTCTGCCTGAAGAACAGGGGAACGATTTCCTCACCCTGTGGTTGCTCTCTCAGTAACTGCAGCAGGACCCACGTGCCAACAGCCACCCAGGGACAGCTGCAAGCTGGGACATCCAGAGATAGCTGGGAACTCCCACGGGGCCTCTGGCTCAGCAGGAGCACGAGCTGCAGCCATACACAGGATGGCATCTGAAAGCAGATCCAATGATTGCCTTGACTCACTGGTACATCCTGTAATTGGAAATGGGAAGTGGGAATATCAACGTGTTTTGATGGTCTGCTCCTGGAAGCTCACTGAGCCACAGCCTTTCCAGATGACTCAGAGCAGGATGGTGGAACTGCTGCATCAAGGTTTTGGCAGGGTTATGTAACAAGCAGTTGTCCTTCAGTGCTGATGATGTCCCTTCTCTGTGAGGCTGCTGCTTGCAATTGACCAGTTTCGAGGAACTGCAGTAAAATGGCAAGTGCCTGGAGGCATTTTCAGGCTGCAGCTGAGAGCTCCTGCCTGGAACAGACCTAATCATCTGTTTCTAGACATGGTGCTACAGCTACTCAGGAAGGGCAGAGAAAAATGTCACTGCTGGTCTCATAAAGCCACCCATTCCTTTGCAGTGGAAGGCACAGTTTGTGTTTTACAGGGTGTACCTCACCCTGTCTAGCCAATGGTTGTGGGGAATGTACCTTCTTCACAGAGAAAATGTCTAAGATTCAGAGAGTGATTTTTTTGGGGCATAGCTGGCTGCTTTTGTGTGCTGGAATTTTGCTTTGTCTCTTTCAGTGCTCCTCATCTAAAGTTTGTACTGGATTTGGCTTGGTGAAAACTGTCACTGTTTGCAGATGGAGGTAAGTGGATCTTCTCTATCCTCAAAATAAAAGAGTTTGCATTCTCCCCTCAAACCAATCAAAACACCAAACCCCAAACAAACAGCAACCACACAAAAAACAACAAAAAAAACAGGGATACTCCTTTTTGCTTATGTCTGATATCACCTTTAGGAGAAGATAATTGGTTGTGGCAGGGTGTTCCAAGAGTATTTTCAGTCCCTGGAGCTGTGCTTGAGAGCCTAGCTGGGAACAGAATGTGTTCACTGATGTTCACCTAACAATAGATGAAGTGACCACGATGACTTCATTAAAACTGTAAGTACCTCACCAGGAGGTTTTGTTCATTTGTTGCTGATCACTAGAAGGAATGAGAGGATTTGCTTCATTCCTTCTGGTTTAGAGGAGATAGTTGTTATACAGACTTACTGTAGAGAGCCAGTTTTGGCTGCAGCTGAAACTAGTAGCTGCATCTAACTGCCTGTCTGTCTTTATTCAAGAGACTGGTAATATCCAGCTCTGTTTCCATCACATCAGATAGGAATGGTCCCTGAACAGGAATATCATTGTGTCAGGAGTCATCTGGGCAAGTCACTGAGGCAGAACCCAGAGGAGCCCAGGGTTCAGGGCAGCCAGAAGAGGTTATTTCCACAACTTGCAGGATTGCTGAGCCTCCAAGCCTCACTTAGTTTGGATCCACAGCAATATTTGCATCCAGAGACATCCCACAAACCTGTTTCTGAGAGCCTACAAACATCATTTGGATCTCACTCTGGCATTACAGGATTAGAACCGTTCTGCTTTCAGTAGAGCTGTTCCAGATTTATCTGGAATCCCAGTTATTTTAAGAAGAGTTGTGTATTTGCAAAATAGTTTGAATACCTGGGGTCTGTTTCTTTCACTCTTGCAACCAGTGCCTTGCACTGGATTTTATGAAACTCCATTTGCTTTAACTGTTAAGTTTTTATAGCTGGAAGCAATTTTCTTTAGTGTAACATTTCAGAAGCCCTTTATGGCTAGCAGTATTTCATGGAATGCCTGAAGATTGAGACCTAATACATGACTTTATCATGTATAAAGCTTATTATCTGACATAATTTGGTGCATAGCAGGCTTATTTATTTAAAAGGTCACACAATCATATTTCACCACTGGTAATGGCATTTTTATCCATTTAATAGGTTTATCCTAAAGCATATTTATTCCTAATGCATTTTATTCTGAAGCCACTTAATAACTTTTAACTCTTCAGGGGCTTAGCAGAATAGAGAAGCCAGCATTTTGGAAGAAGAATGTGACCTGTTGGGCTTAAGCAGGAGGACACAAGGTCAGTGTTCCATGTGTCAATTTCCCATCATTTTGACCAGAAAGAAGGCCTGTTGTATCCTCAGTTTTTGTGACTAAAAGGCACACCTGCAGTAGCACCAGGGAAGAGAGAAAAGCAGCAGCATTAGGTGCTTCAGGTCATAAATCAGCTGCTAATGAGCTGAATTGGGAAGAAATTACTCTTTGGGCAGGTTAGTCTGTAACTGCTGTGAACTTTTGTTCCTCCAAGGCTCTGATACTTGGCACTGTGAGGATGCGAGTTCCTCTGTTTTGGTTCTGCTGAGCTCTGTGACTGCACCCTAAGCTAGTTGTATTTGTCATGTAGACATGCCCTTAATGGGGAGGCTGGAAATGATTCTATATTTAGCTTTTGCTGCTTCCTAAAGCATTCTGCATCCATTCAGCCTAGGAAGGGATGCGATGACAAGCTAAAGACCTCTGGGACCTCCTTATCAGGATTTCTTTTTCCCAGAGAGAGGGGAAAAAAAACCCCAAAAGTGCAATTATATGAAGTGTTAGGTACATATGTGAACTAGAAATGGAGAATTAGTAGGACAAGGGGTCAGAAAACACTGTGTAGGGCTTGACCCAAGCTGGCTGCAATCGATAGAAAAATTTCCACTGGCTTCCAGAGGCTGAGATTAGGTAGATGAGTGATTGCTATTTATATCACTTAGTGTGAGAAAGAAGTCACAGTTCCAGCCATAATTATAATGACTTTCAGAAGGCAATATTTAAGCTAGGAACTGGAGATGGTAATGGGTACTTGTATGAACTAATTCCACCTGCAGTTGTGGAGCACAGATATTCAGGTAAGACTACTGAGGTTTTCGGAAGGAACTCATCAAACAGCCTGACCAGACAGAAACACAGTGACAGAGTATTTTATATGGGGGAAAATAACTTTAATTATATGTAAAGCATCATAAGCAGGGAAGAGAACTTGGACTCACTATAGATCTGTTTAAATCTCAGCCATATTCTGGGCTTGTCAAAAGACAAATAGGAGGTGAGGAATATTTTTCCTGAGGTGGTAAGTGACAAAGAAACAGAAAACATCATGAGCTGTTGGGGCATGAAAAGGTGCTTGGCACTCTGCATGGCAAAATGTTTTTTCTCTTTGCAAAGTCCATGTTTGAGGATGAAATGAATCCTATTGTAACGTGCCAGACACCAAAGAAACCCAACTCATCCAAAAACAGACAGATGATGGGAACTCCTGTGATCCTGGCTGGGGTGGGGGTGTTTACTGGGATGAGGAGGGGCAGAAAGGTGCAGGCATTCTATCCTGACCTGAGCAACCACCAGCATTTCAGGCTGGCTGAAAAGGAGTCATTGGCCTCCACACAGCTCTGGTGAGGTGGCCAAAGTGCATCCTGAGCCATCACCCAGAGAGCAGTCAGGTCAGCATTCGTTGGTGCAGCACTGCTGTGTTCTTCCCCATCCAGAGGGTCTGGAGAAAGGTGGGAATCACTGCAACTTCTGGAATCCCAACATGCAGTTGTAGCTGCTCTGAACTCTGGGAGAGGAGTTACTCTTGTTCACCATCCCGTGGCTACCCACAGCCAGCTCTGCCTGCTGGACCTTCTCAGGAAACACACTTTTTGGCTTCCTCTGATGCTGTGGACAAGAATCCTGAGTGGGAGGAACCCAGGTGCGTGTGGGGAGCCACCTCAGGGAAGGAAGCAGAGAGGATGTAGTATGGGAGCATAGGGAGCAGTCCAAGCTTAATCAGTCAGGGGCTGATCTGAGAGAGGAGAGAGAAAAAACAAAGGCAGAGGGTGGCTTCAGGGCTGCAAAATGCAGCACCAGAGGCTGGAGCAGGGTGAAACTGCTCCAATGATCCCTGAGAGGAGATGGTAGAAGATACTGGAGGCTGGAATCTCTCTGGGAGGGACAGAGTCCTATCCTGGCAGTAAACAAGGAGAGGCTGAGATAGGAATAAGTTGTGTGGTGACCTCTCCCTACAGCATCTAACAGAGCTGTGCACGTTGCCTTTCCCATTTGTCCTGCCAGGCAGGAGCAGCAGCATTTGACCTTGCTCAGAAGGGAGGTGGAGGAGCTGTCCTTCCCTTTATGGCCACTCAGGAATGGTGTCCATGGACACCCCCACCCTGGAGCCTCCCTGGAGCACCACAGGCCAGGTGGACCCTTGGGTGCTGCCACCACCACCTGCAAAGGGGAGTCTCCTGCCTTATCCAGCAGCAAGAGCTCAGGTTCCTAGAGACAGAGGCAGGACTTGCTTTGCTGATGTTCCTGGTTGTCCAACTTGGTTTCCAAGCAGAATTTCGTTTATACACCAGCTCCTCCTTGGAGTTTGTTGGTCAGTTTCAGCTGTTTCATGTGCCAGGATGGGCTAACCCCAGAGACACAGAGACCAGCAGCTGGGTGGAGGAGTGAGAGACCCAGCCAGGTGCCCTGAGCATGGCAAGAGAAGGTGGGACACTGTGCCCCAACACAGCCATGCCCAGGGCAGGAGGGGCTGGGTGGCAGCGCCAGGGGACAGCACAGTTTGGAGCTGGTATGAGGAGGACAAGATGCTTTTGCTGTCAGAAAGCAGGGTTGGGGATGGAGGGCCTGGAGAAGGCAGCGTGTGCTGCCTGGGGACCAAGAGGAAAGCTGGATTCCTCCTGGGATTCCTCCTGGAATTCCTCCTGGAAGCTCTGCTACAGGCAGAGAAATAGGAAAACTCCTCCTTGTGCTGACTGGAGAAGTGAGGAAGCTCTCCCAAAGTGACCCGTTTACCTCATTCGAGAGGAGAGGAAACTTGCCCAAATCAGGAGGCGGGGAGCTACACGGAGCTGTGTTTAGCCTCCGCTGGGTAACCTCGTGTAACCCCGCAGCCTCCCGCAGCCGGGAGGGCAAAAAACACCGCGCAGCGACGCGTGTGCCCCCCGGGGGAAGGACAGCATCACTGGGGGCTCCGCTGAATGGAGACCCCTCCTCATTGTTGTGGGTTTGCTTTTGCGGGAGATGGAGGCGGCTGCGGTTGTGCCGGCGAGGCGCTGCCGGTGCTCAGGGGGTGCATCTCTCCCGCATTTGCGGGGAGGGGGGGGAGAGCCAGGCTGTGCCCCGAGACCTCGGCTGCGGGTCGGTGTGCGCAGGTCAGCGGGGAGGGGGGGGATTCTCCGCGACTCCTGCAAGGTGCCAAGCGGCTGACGCGGGGTCGGAGCTCTCGCACACGGCCCCGTCAGACGTTCTGGCCGGGAGAGAGCTAATGAGCCACGCAATCAGAGCCGTGGCATTTCCTGCCGCTGCTCGGCGGCGGAGCAGCTGACACCGCCGCCCGTCACCGTGCCCCGCGGGCAGCCGCGGTGGGCGAGCCCCGCGCCGGTTGCGGGGCCCCGGCTCACGCAGGCGGCTCTTCAGGGGGGCGCCCCCCGCAAGAGGGGAGGGTGAGGGGGTGTGTGTGTGTGTGGGGGGGGGTCTCCCCGCTTCCACCAGCCTCCCCGCCGCAGTGCCCGCGCTCCGAGCCCCCCGCAACCCCCGCCCTTCCCCCTTCCCCGCAACGCCGCCGCCGCCGCCGCAGTGCCCCCGCCGGCCGCACGCGCCTGCCGCACGTGAGCGCTGCCGCCCGCGGCCCGGGTGGCGCGGAAAGTGTGTCACTGGGTGAGGGGGGCGGGCGGGGGCGGAGCGGGGCGGGGGCCGGGGCGGGGCGGGCGGCGGTGCCGCAACTCTGCGCGGCTCCCGATCGCTTTTGTTGTAAAGGGGAGGGCGCCGCGGCGGGGATCGGCAGCCGCTGCTCTGACAGGAGACAGCGCGGCCGCCTCCATCCCTCCCTCCCGCTCTCCCTGTCTCCCTCCCGCATGTAGCGCTGCGGCGGGGGACGGAGCTGGGGAGACAGCGACCGAACGGAGCCCAGCGCGGCGCTGCCCCTGCGGGAGGAGGCCGCCATGGAAGTCAGCGCGGGTAAGCGCCGGGGCAACCGCTGCGGGTTAGGGCTGGCGGGGGGAGCTGTGCGGGGAT
>JAOEGS010017106.1:17707-88673 GCA_025447755.1 Corythornis vintsioides | reverse complement strand
CTTTCTTTCTTTCTTTCTTTCTTTCTTTCTTTCTTTCTTTCTTTCTTTCTTTCTTTCTTTCTTTCTTTCTCTTTCTTGTAAAAATAGCCACAATTTATTCAGGATACAGAACATCTAATCACATCTGCAAATTATTAAACAGAGATATAAAGATAAATGTATTCTGCTGTAAGACTTATAAATTGCTTCTTCATTTTCAATTCTCCTTGCAGATAAGAGTGAGCTGATCCATGAGATGCTGCTTATAAGTGCACCCCATATTATTAGTTGAATTATTGTTAAAGTTCACTGAAGGTATCTAATTAATACGTACATGCAGGGAGAAAGGACAATGTGGAGAATTATACCAATTTGTATTATCATTAAATAGATCAGTGGTGTTATCTCATCAGTAATATTGTCGGAAGTGATAGTTATGATTCAAAGAGAATGCAGCAGGTTTTGAAGGTCTTTGTAAAAGGGTGGTAAGAATGGTAAAGACAATGAGAATATCTTTGAAAAGAAGTTGAAAAAATGGGGATGTTTTACCACAGGAAGCAAATTAGAAAGCATATCAGTAACAGTGTGGCAAAAAAAGAACAACAATGGGAAAGCAAACTACTTATTTCTGTCCTAACTCATGGCATAAGAAGGAATCACTGACTAAAAATATTAGTGGGACATACAGAATGCTAAAAATTGACTGTAGAATTCATTAAGGCAAAAAATTTAGTTGCCTTTTAGAAGGTCTCATCATTTCATAGAGTCATAGAATCATAGAATTTTAGGGGTTGGAAGGCAACCCTGGAGATCATAGAGTCCAACCCCCTGCCAATGCAGGATCACCCAGGGCAGGCCACACAGGAACAGAGCCAGAAAGGTCTTGAAAATCTCTAGAGAAGGAGACATACAGAAGGAGATTTATACAGGTAACAAGAATATCCAGGCTTGTCACTGTTCATTATAACAAAACATTTGACTTAGCTTTTCTGTGTATTAAATTGAGTGAGATTTTTGAAGTTTCCCAAAGAAAATTAAACTCCTTGGTATCTTACTGCTCAGAGGTTAACATGCCATGAAATTTGTTCAATAAATATAATAAGCAGCACATTAAAACCAGCTATTTTTCTTATCTCTGCAAATCCAGATCACTGTAAGCAGACAAATTGTCGCCAAATAACAGGGAAGATAAATTATTACAGTCAAACTGCATGTTTCCTAAATTACTTTATCAGTTGCAAGTGAAAGATTTTAAAATAAAACAATTTAAGAAAAATATATTCCTTCTTGAATACAACATTGTACTCTTTCCTGTGGATAAAGAAGAAAACAGATTTCACCTTCTGTTGAATCAGTGCAGAAGCTGCATAAATGTACACCTCAGAACATAGAAATTCCAACTCAGATCTACAAATTAAGCCCCCCCAAGTTGTACCTATGTGGTGTATGAAGACCAGATAACCTCACAGACATCTAGTAACATGCTCTTCAAGTCTGTACATGGGTCTTACTCAACTCTCCTTCTACAGAGACTGAAAGTCTAGCATAAGTAACCTGGAAACTGTCCTCTTCAGTAATCAAGATATTTACACACAACTAGGTTTCCTATTCCCAGATCCATTAACAGAGCTTAATATTGTAGCTTGAGAGCACACTGGATGGCAAACAATGCTCCAGAGAAAGGTACTGATACTGCCTCTCATGCATCACTCTGTCTCCTAGGAAACTGGTATTTAATTCATTATCCAAAAAATATTCTCTCACTTTACTAGCGACAGGTTAGTCAGATCATACGTTTCTACTCTGTGAGGATGAACACAGTTAAGAGGGAATACACTTTACCTAGCAGCCAAATGCCTCCTTTTTCTATTATTAACAACACCATTGCGAGCAACATTACAACGTAGTATTGACAATAACCTGGATTGTGTTGTGCTGTATTGCTGTAGTGCTGTACTGTATTCTCTCATGACTTTCATTACTTTTTCTTTCAGCCTGTAGTGTGAGATATGCATTTCACCAGATGTTGCCATTCCCCATGCCTAAAGGTACACAACTTCTTTGCTGTTCTCTAAGCTGCAGCCTTTTATGCTGTTACATACTAAATTATTACTCTGAATCTTCTACTGAATAGTTTCTGACCCTAGATTTTGGACTTCCTCTGTGAATATTACTTTGCTGGACATGCATTCATAGGCTTAAAAAAAATAGAAAAGAAAATTTAAAAAATGCATCAGAGCAGAAGCTGTGTAGAAGAAAAGCAACAACTGCTTTTAAGCATCAATAATGAAATTGAGTGCCAAGAAAGTTTCACTTTGTACCAGAATATGTATTATTTTTTGAAACTTAAAATTGTTTCTATTGAATTCTGTGTGTATTTTTATTGTAAGACAAACATTTATTAAATAACAACAATAAACCAAGTAAACAAACAAGGAGGTTATTGAAGAATAAAAATTAGTCAGAACAGCAGTTTTCAAACAAAATAATTTTACTTTTAGAATAAACTGCTGTCTGAATATGTTTCTGGAAAGTATATAATGCATATAGGGATGGAAAACAGAGCTACAAGTAGCACCTTTTCAGTTACTCACTTCCTTCATGTCTTCTGCTAAATGGCCTTTGACCAGTTTCAGGAAAGCTATGCTGTTTAGAGTGGAAGTTGACTTGAGATGAGCAAAACATTTGCCATCTGCTTGTCTGTGTGTTCTTGTCCCCAGAGTGCCTATGCATGTGTTTAACTGACATGCAAAGTAATGGCTACATCTGTAATTTCAATTAAACATCGCCAGAGCCTGTTCCCTAGTCCCGAGTTAATATGCACAGGCTGGCTACATCAACACTGCTTTGCTCTTGGCTTTGGATCTCCTTGACTGCATCTCTAATGGTACTGGCTACATCTATATAATAAAACTAAGCAAAACCTGAGCAATGCCTGAATGCAGTTTGGAAGTTAAAATGAGGCAGGAGCCATTTGCAACACACGGTTTCCAGGACACCACCCATTTTCCAAGAAAAGCATTTATCTGTGCTGACATGAGCTATGCCGTGTCAACCGGTATCACCAGAGGAAGGTTCCTGGCTTTTTTGTGTCTGGATCCTCCTTCTTGCCCTTCTTGAAGATGAATGTGACAATTTCATTTTTGCAGTCAGCAGAAATCTTCCCTGGTTGCCATGACTTTTTGAAGATGTCAGAGAAAGGTCTGTCAATTAAATTAACCAGTTCCTTCTGCATCACTGGATTCATCCCATCCCATCCAGCTGAATTTGCTTAAGTGTTCCTTAACTGTATCTTCCTATCATATGAGTAGTATTCATTCTCTCATGCTCAGATACTAGACCCAAGGAGACTGAGAGCAGCCCTTACTAGTGAAGACAGATTAAAATGCTACTGAATATTTTCACCTTTTCTGTATCCTTTGTCATTAGGTGAGATACTGAGCAGCAAGCATACATTTTCCTTAGTTTCCCTTCTGCTGCTACTGTGCATCAAGAAACTCTCATTTTCATTCATGGACATGACTAGTTTCAGCTCCAGCTAACCTCTGGCTTTCCTAACTCCACTCCTACAAGTTTAGACATTGTCTCTATATTGCCATGAGTACCCCATCTCCATTTCCACCTTGTCAAGATGATAGCAAATCTGCTTTCAGGACTGGACAATATAAAAATGTTTATAGATACCTCATGCTTAAGCAGTATGAACACTTCTAATACAAATGTATTCAACAATCTTTGAAGAGTTTTAAAGCTAGTTGAGGACTCATCAGTTCTTCAAAACTACCATAAAACTTTAGTAAATAACCCATTATATGTTCTCTTTGAACAAAATTCTCAGAACAAAATTCATCTAAGTGCTTCTGATCCTACCAGATGACCCAGTAGTGCCAAAACCTTGGGTTGGTGATGGTTGAACTGTGACCTATATGGGAAAGGAGCTGAAAGGTAAGCAGGGAGATATCACTTACTTATCCTGTGGATTCCAGCTGCAGGTTCCACAGCCCATACCATAGTATTCAATATTTATTTCCTGCTGGAACAGACTTTGTTTACTTAGTTAGGATAGATTTTCCTAGGAAGAGGAGAGCCTTTGATGTTTTCTGTGACAAAGCATTATGTTTGGACTGAGTTTTTAGTTAAATGAAATCAGGCAGTGCAGGTAATAAATCATAGCAGTTATAAATCAATAAAAGCCCATGAAAGTTAGAACAAGCTGCCTTGCTCTGATTCCAAAATGTGGAGTTTAAAAGAAAACCACGGTAGTCTAGAAAACACAAACAGATCTTTAAAAATTGGTCATCTTTGAGGAGCTTATTGTGGGAACAGACAAGAATGAAAAATGTGGAAGGGCAAACAGGAAAATAGAGATTTACAGACCTTTCTAATGACCCAAAGAAAATAATTCAAGCTGCTGGAAATCAAATTTATGTCTCCTAATGACAAATATTGTATTTTACACAACAAACTTTTGTACCACAGAACTACAGGACTGTGACCAGTGTGGCAACATGACCTGTTAAAAAAAAAAAATAAAAAAAATCATCCACAAGCTTGAGCATTTTAACATATTCTTTACATCTAAAATTATATTCTTCCCTTGAAGTAGGGAATCACAACAGAGCTATGAGTGTGTGCCCTGTTATTTCAGCTGCTAATAAAAGCCTCCATTTTCTGTACGGGATACCTATTAAGGGTTACACACAAGGGAGGTTACTGGAAAGGCTTGAACAAAAGCTGCTTTTAATCAGCACCTATTAAGGCTTCTTCCAAACTCACTTTGGCACCTTGGAATATGGGAGAATCACTTAGTTATGTCTAGGTCAGATGTCCACATGAGTGATGTTTAAATGTAACACGTCCTAAGTGCTGGTACAGAAACCCACTGTGATTCAAGGCAGCCAGCCAGCTACCATTGTCAACAGCTGAGAGCTGCTCATGGAAACTTCCTTCTGAGTAAATAAATGGTATTTACCATGAAAGTGAGGCTATGGCTTTACTAATATATTAGTATTCCAGATACAATTCTCTAGCAATGACATTTATACTACTTAAATCTTTTACTCCTCAAATCAGGGCACCTGTATTCAAACTGTATTTCAATTCACTTTTCTAAACGTAGGCATAATCTGAAAATGTACAACTTGTGTGAGTTAGTGGTCCCTGGAAGTTTTATGTAATTCTCAATGAAACCCAAAGAATTATTTATGTTTGAAGAAAAGCATTAATATTTCCTTGGATGCATGGACATGACTAGACATGTAACTACTGTAACTCAAGGATTTATCTTAAAGAGTAGTCCAGTGATGTTCTTAGAGCAAGAGATAGCTTAGGGCCATTCTAAATTATTCTGCTTGCTCAAAGCCCCAAGGCCTGTTCAAAGCCAGAAAATAGAAGTACAGAAATATGACAGAGGGTCTAGTTAAGCACAAGAAATTGTCTTTACTCCCAGCAGTGTTCATAAAATACCTCTTAAAATATCAGGAAGCCTTCTAAATGTCTTGATTTAAAGCCATTTGATTCTGGATCTTTTCCAAACATTCCAGACTTTTTTTCTGAGGTGGCACAAGAGGTGACAAGAAGTTTCTAGGAAGTCACTTGAAAAAATCAGTTTGACCACTGTTTGAACTATAAGGAAGGAGTAGTATAATCTATGCTATAACCCACATATTTCTTGAATTTAAATTGCCTCCAGGAAATGAAGGACTGTTACCAAATTAATTGTAAGATTCTAATTTATCTCTTACAAAGATATGAGATAAATAATCAAACATGAGAAGTCTCACCTTATCAAGCACAGGCACAGAAGATGGTGCTGATTTCAGTCATGTACTTAGCTCTGGACTATAAAACTTTAGGTTATAAAGTTGATAGGACATATATTAAAGAACTAAAAAGAAAAGAAAAAAAAGAAAAACAAAGCATCAACAAAGAAAAAGCAGCTCAACTTTAGTTATTTAAATATTTTTTTTTTAAAAAGTCTTTTTCCTTCTGTTTCTTCACCTCCAGAAAGGTACCAGACTTCTGTTAACATTCTCATATTCAGTATAAAACAGATAGCTCTAGGAATTAGAAGGGTATATATACTACATTTAGCACATTGAGATTTACTCCCCCTCATCTCACCTTACTTAAAGCAACAGCCTCCAGAGCCTGAAAAATGAGCATACTTGTATGAATGCCACAGACTGGTTTATATTATCTGCAGTGAATAAGAAAATAACATCTCTGTTTTATTTTTCTTCTTATGAATGATTACTTATCAAAAAAGGGCAATTGAGGTTAAAAGAAAAAAAAAGAAAAAGGAAAAGAAATCTGAATTGATGATCTATAGGGCTGACAGCTCCATTTCATATGAAAATAAAAGCTCTTCTATACATTAGGATACAGGCTTAGAACAGCAAACTATTGGTTAAAAATAAAAGAAAGATCTCTCATAAATTCTTCATGACCAAAACTATTTAAACTTTCATCAGTGACAGTTAATGAATCCAAACACTGGAACCTGTTTGTCCACATTCCAAAGTTGATAAAATTGTTCTTGACCTGTTTTTTAGTAAATAATTCCTCTGCCAAACAATTCCTGGGAATAGTTCAGGAGGTAGCATAGACAGGGGAATATTTTCAATAGGGTCTATGAATAAAGAATCCTGTCTTGGAGACAGCTTAGTAATATGATTGTAGCCAAACCATGACAGTTCTTCTCAGACTGGAAAATGAACCTGAACATTGTAACTTTGCTAACACAGATGTAACCTGACAACATTTAGAGCATATCATCGATGTAGATTGATTTTTAAGTATTTTGTGGTTCATTGCAGTTAGCAAGATGTAGCTCAGCTTTCTTCATTACACTGCATTTTCTCCTTAGTTCTTGTAGGATCTTATTTCTAATATTCTGTATGCAATGGCTTTTCATTTGTGGAGATGTGGAGCCTCAATATATTTTTGTCTTGATGTGAGCTGCAAGCATCATGAAGTTTTGTATTCAGCTTAAAAGAAATTTCATATGTCATGTTACATCTAAGCCTCTGAGCAACCTGACCTCAACTGACTTCAGTGAGTCTTGTGACAACAAAGAAATTACAATTTATTTATTTTTTATAATCATGTCATTTTACAGATCCAGTTTAGACAAAGTAATTAATCAGCTTAAAAGGCACAAATGACAATATTTCCAATGGGTGAAGAGGTGAGGAGTCAAGGGATAGGAATTTGTGACTGATGGTAGGTAAAAGAAGGATGGCACTTAGAGTATTTTTTGTCAGTTCTTAAAGCTTCATAACATGGACTCAAACTCTGAGCTAGAGATTCCTTCTTGTAAAGAAAAAGCTTTAGCATTCTGGTTATTTATTTGCCATTGAATTAAAACAGTTTACGATTGCTCAGTTTAACATCTATCATCAGATCTTCACTGAAGCTCTTACTACTTCCTAGAATTAAGTCAGTTCTTATAAGTACATTTTCACATCATGAGTAACTGATGTTCTCCATATTCTTCAAAGAATATGCCATGCCCTAGCTGACATGCCATCATCACCCACTTTTTTTGGTAGGTTTCCTGGTCACCACACTCCCTAGGAGTTCATAATAACATACCTCATAGCATATTTAAACTCTGGCTTAACATTCTTGACTCTTCCCCTTTGAAGTCTGAAAGGAATCAACATGTAGTCCAGCTATCCATGCAGTGAACTCCAAGGGTGTGTGGAGGTAGAGAGCATCCATTGTTTTAAAGGTATATGGTCAAGGACCTTTTCAATGAGAAAAGGGGATAATAAGAAAAGAAGGAAGGCATAAACAAGGACATACAGAGACACAAACCTGACAGACAAATGCAATGGAGACAAAGACAAGAAACAAGCTTGGTCACTCACAGTAGTTAGTGAGCTAACAAGAAGCTGCAAGCAAAGCTATACTTTGCAAACCTGAGTGTGGAGGATGCTGGAGGAGGGTCAGTGAAGGTCAGTGATGAGGAATGTGCAGAGGAAGCAGGAGCAGGGAGGAAGAAAGGGAAGAACTGTCAGAAGGGGTATAAAATGAGCTGGTTGTGTGTAAAAATGGGCTAGTCAGCATGCTTGTCTGATGGAGCCCTTTACCTGATCATCACAGTCTGCCCTGTCTTTTTATTACACCTTTTCTTTAACTCATTGCATATCTCACCATCTGTCCCATGTGGGTGAGTGCTACAAACACTCCCTGCTGGCTTCTGGGGGACTGGTGTGAGTGAGGCCAGAGGGGCTCAGCAGTGTGACTGCAGCAGGACCCACAGCCCATGTGCCTAGTGTAAGCTGGAGTGTTAGGACAAGTGTCTGTATGACTCCCAAACTGGGAGTGCATGGAGTGTGCATCAACAGCAAATTTCAAGCTGGGTTTACCAGCACATAGGAAGCCTCAGGTCAGAGCAAGAATGTCAGGCTGCTATAGAGACCATGGGGAAAGTGGGTGGGGGGTGCCTGTGCAATGACCATGTGAGCATTTGTCTTATTGCAATAATCACTGAACTACACCAGCTGGAAAATCTGGGAGCCATGGGGTGGGTGAGAGGGTCTGGGGTCCTGGCAAGGGTGTCAAATGGGCAGAAGGGCTGTGCTGGGACCCCCACTCAGGAGATCTGTGACTGTGAATGTGCTTGTGAGCCTGAAGAGTGACATGTGTGCTCACACTAGTGACCTTCACTCTCTACCAGCACAAGGGGAGGAGGGGATGGGACTCCCCGTGTTTGTCTCAGATATGAGTCCTATATGTAGGTTTTGCTGAAGGAAGCTGACCTTGTCCGTGTCCTCATTGTGCCCTGTGCATCTGGGACATGTCCTCAGCTTCCCTACTGGATAAACTTGCAAAAGTGAAAGAGGCAGCCACAACTCATTAGCCTAGGCAAAGACCCCATGCCTCTGGGGCACGAGGCTGGGTTCCAGAAGTCAGGCAGGAGGAAGTCCTTGGAAAAAGCTACTGAAGGTGGTGGCCTTTAATAACAACAATTAAAAATAACCACAATTTTGTTAGACAAATTTATGATCATTAAATATTCTGTTACTCTATGAGAAAGAACTACCCTTTCTTTTGAAAGTAGTTTCAGAAATAAGTATCAATATTAAGGTACTCTATAAATTATATGTATTCAAAATTACTTTTGGAATAAAGTCGTTAACCTTTCCAAGAAACATTAGTCCACATAAATTTATATTTAGATATAATTACATAGTTTCATATATATAAGTAAAAAGAAAAAGTAATTACTTCTACAATAGATCTAATTACAAAAAGGGTTTATGGAAAATGGAAATGTCAACCTTTAATTAAGATCATGTTGGACTCAAATTCCAAAATGCCTGTTTAATCGAATGTACATATTCCCTCAGTGCAGTCTATATTGAGGATTTATATAGTAAATTATCACCAAAACAGGATACGAAAAGGGAATTTCCTACATTTTATAAGATTCATTGACTGTTGTTTCTGATTTTATTGATATTTTTCTACAAGATTTTTTACATAGATCACATAGAAATGTGCTTGTTTCTCTTTCTTGTTTGTTTCTCTTTTATCACAGAATCATATAATTTTTGAGCCAGAAGGGATCATTAAAGGTCATCTAGTCCCTGCAGGGACATCCTCAACTAGATCAGCTTACTCAAAGCCTTGTTGCACCTGCCTTTGAATATCTCCAGGGATGGGGCATCAACTACCTCCCTGGGCAACCTGTTCCAACACCCTCATGGTAATGAACTCTCTATCACCTCATCTCTCAGCCTGTATTGATAGTGAGGATTGTTCTGGCCCAGGTGTAGAACCCTGCACTTTTAATTTCAGAAAGCTATTGAGTGTGCTATATGTGGTTCTTGTTTCCAGATACAGAAAACAAAATCATTAGAAGATGAGGTAGTAAGATCTTATTTAATGCAACAGCTCAGTATTTGGAGCAATCCTCCATGAGGTGAAAGACCTGTTCAGTTCCTTGTCTGCTTAAGTTATTTTGAATCTACCATAACCTACCTCCCAAGGAATTCCTGTGGAAATGTCCTTAAGCTTGATTCTGGGATGCATCATTGTCACTCTTTTGATGGAAGTCTTTAATTTTCAGGTTGTGCTGGAACACTTAGCATTATTGAAATGACTTTGTTAGGCTGTCATCAGGATAGTGATTACAAAGGAGTTGCACAAATGAGTTTCATTTTCCCTTCTGAAGAGATTCTTTTTCACAAATAATTGTCCATAAAGGATGACTGGGAATAATTCACTTGGTACTTGGACCTGGTAGTCTAATATTTTTCTGGGAGCTCAGAAGGCCAGTTCATTTTAGCTCACCCTCACTGAGAAGGAGTAAAATCCAGATGCCACACATATCAGACATATTCTGTGACTACTAGGTGGTTGTTCAACGGGATGCTGTTTATATTATCACCTTCACTGTGGATTTAACTTTCCATTTATTTGCTTTTCTGGAAGATGCCTGTAAGGCACCACACCAGTGAAAGCAGGTCAGGTAATGGACCACTTTTTTTTTGTCCTTAGCAAAAGAGGAGGTTTTGTTTTGGAAAACAAACAAACATACAGACCACCAAAAAAAAAAAAAAAAAAGAAGAAGAAGAAGAAAAAAGTTTGATGACTGTATTTTACACTTATTTTTATATACCTGAGTACTGAGTGAAAGAGCCAGCTGTGAAGGTAACTACAACCTGAGGCTCTTACTCTATAAATTGGGTTGAATTCTTAGGAAATGGAAAAATAAATAAACCCCCCCAAATGATAAACATGTAATTTTCACTCAACATTTATTGAGTGCTGTGGTCAACTGAAATGCTATTTTCATTTTATGAACAACTTTACAACATATCACTACCATAGAACTTATAATTATGTTGGCCTTGTGGTGAAGCACTGATGTCAATTCTACTTTCATTGACTAGAAATTAACCAGTGCAGAAATTGCAGTTCTTTCTTCCTTCCCCAAACTAATGTAGAGATACACTAAGAACATAACATTGTTTGCTTTTTTCCATTCCTTTTCTCTTCCCATCTGATGGCATTTGCTCACAAACACAAGATGACCACAGGCATATTCATCTTTCTCCTGGATTGGTAAGAGTACAGACTAGATGTAGTCCCAGAGGGCATACAATAAGTGAAAGCAAAGTTAGGCCTCAAAGGAGGATCATAAAAGCATAAATCAGACATTTAGGAATAAATCAAGAAGGTCAAACTTCATCTGCTGATAAAGCTACCTAAATACATGAAGGATAAGAAGAAAAATTCCACAAGTGTGATAGTAATAGGAGGAGATTTGGGGGAAATGTGGCATATTTTTGAATGGGGAAGATCTAGTAATGGATGATACGGAAAAGGCTAAAGTACTCAATACTTCACAGCCAAAATTACCTTCTAGTCCTTCTGATGTTTAGTCTGAGATCATAGAATAGTTTGAGTTGCAAAGGACCTTTAAAGGTCATCTAGTCCTGAGAGTGGTAGAACAGTGGAATAGGATTCCCAGGGAGATGGTTGAGGCCCCATCCCTGGAGATATTCAAGGTGAAGCTGGACAAAGCTCTGAGCAGCCTGGTCTAGTTGAGGGTGTCCCTGCTCACTGCAGGGGGGGCTAGACTAAATGACCTTTGGAGGTCCCTTCCAGCCCTAACCATTCTATGATTCTATTATTCTAAATCCCAAACTGTTCTCAGGAAGAGCTTGGGGCAGTATTGTCTGGGTGAGGCTGCCGGGTGTGGTTATAACAAATAATTTAGACAGCTGTGTTGCCATGCCCATTTCTTCTACCATGCTACTTAATATACTAATACAGAGATAGCAAAAGGTCCAGTCAAGAAAAACAAATTGCAGCAGGCAACATGGTAAAAGGATACTTTAAGAAAAAAAAACAAAAAAAAAAGGAAAAAGAAAGTCTGTTGCCCAGTGTTTCATCTGAAGCATAAAGGACTTTAAATTTATTTGTAGAATTATTTTTTTTTTTCATTTCTATTTTATGAACAGCAAAAGTGCTGATCTGTCAGGATGAAACAGGTCATGACATCATGTGACCCAGGCAAATTACACCTAATGTCTTAAAGAAAGGAGCCAGAAAGCTCTGTGCACACCATATAGCTTATTGAATGATACACTAGGAATTAATCTTTGAAAATGGCAGGAAAAATCTGGAAGATATCTCCTCACATATTTATAATACTAAATACAGTGAAAAAGATATGGAAACAGAGCATCACTTCTATGCAATTTAATAGCTAATTCAGGGTCAGAAGCAAAGACTTTGCACATATCTGACCAGCACAGAGTGACTGACTATATGCTTATAATTCAACCCTTTCAAGAGAATCAAAGGGCAGTCTTAAAAGAGGGCAGATTCAAGAAAGAAAAAAAAAGGAAGCCTTGTGATGTAGAGCTTTAGAAAGTACATTCTAGTCAGAGAGACATTATGGTGGTAGCTTGTCCATAACAAGCGATGGGTACTTACTCAGTGTTGGAAATAGGGAAGTTTTTTGGTTGTATAGACTAGAGCATGAGATAGCACAGCTGCTAAAAGTTGAAGTCAGGCTGCTTCCCTGAGGATGAAAATTAAACATTGGAACAGTTCATCAGAAGAGGTGGGGGAACGTTAAGCTCTTGCAGAGATATTGAATTTAATTTTAAAAGCCAGCTATTGATCCATCTCCTGGGAACAATCCTGCAGTCATTGTTCAGAGTGACCCTGTGCAGATCACCATGTAGTCCCATGGCAACACTTGAGTTTCTCTGTGATGAGCTGCCTCAGGGTAATGACATGACACATCAGGCTTGGTCAGAGTTTTCAGTGCATGTCCTGTCATGCCCTATGCCCAGATCTTGTCCAGGGGCCTAGCTCAGCTCTGTCTCTCTGAAGCTACCAGAGCAAGACAAGTCCCATCTTGGAGCTACATGTACTAGCAGGGGGGGGCTAGTTCTAGTCTCTTTCAAACACTCTTAGTTTTGGGGCATTATATGCTTGTTTTGAATTTCCTCCTATCACTGTCATTCTCATTAGTCTTTGGACAAAAGGATTTCTCAGTTTGTTGAAAACAAACAATACCTTTTCCCCCATGCCAACAGAATGCTTTTGCAGAGTTTTTGATGACTGACTGTTGGCAGGCAACTGAAAATACCCCTACGGTGGCTGTGAAAAAGGGAGTTAGAATTAACACTTGAATGTTTGCTAAGAAGACCTGACAACAACAAAAAGGGATAATTACCAGTAATTTAAAGATCAGACTGTTGTTAAAATGTGTAATTCCTGAACCCAGTTCTCTCTCCTAATAAATATTTTCTAGTTGCCCAGACCTAATCCTCTCACTACCCCCAACAAATTGTAGCTGTGCTAGGAGATTGTCAATCTGTTAGTCAATATTCCTAGTGAAGGGTTTGGGCAAACCCAGACATTTTGCCTGTCACAGTAAATAAAATGGATTGACACACAGTTCAGTACTCATCTCCACAAACCCAGGAGGTGAACACATCTGAACTACACAGAGATTGATCTAAAGCATGTTCTAACTGCTGAGGCAGGCCTGGGACACTGTTATTATGCCCAGCCATGCCATTACCAATGCTAAGAAATGAGTAATGAGAAAAATAGTGCTTTGGTCTGTTCACTAGCCCATTTAAAGGACTAAACACAGGAAGATCCATCTTAACATGAGGAGGAATTTCTTTACTGGGAGGGTGACATTTATAAAGGAGTGACATCTCCCTCAGGGATGGCTGTGAGGTTTGACCAGGTTGTTAAAGGCCTTATTCCAGTCAGGTCTTGAAAATCTCCAGAGATGGAGTCTCCACAGCTTCTTTGAGCAATCTGTTCCAAATAAAATAGAATTCCAAAAAGAACTCACATACATTGTGTGCACTTTTTAGAATGCTACTTAGAGCTTAATTTTTAGAAACGTAGGTATTGCATGCAGTCCTGAAGAGGCTGAATAGGAGGAAGGAAAGGATATCCCCAGACAATGCCAAATCTCAAGGAGATCAGTCTAGATACTGTGTTCCTGTTTCAGAATAAGAGATGAGAACAATCTCACAACAGATCGAGTTATGCACAATTGGAAGTACCTGAGGCCTGAGTCCATCTTTGCCCCACATTTAAGACTTCACGCCCTTCAAGCCCTTTCAGCTTCTCTTAAGAACTTAGAGGGAGGCTATAGAAATGTGGGAATCTAAGAGTGAAAGAGGAGACTGAAAAGAAAGTGAAAGTTCTTGCTACCAATATTTAAAACAATCTGAGTATTGGACTCTATAGCCAACAAAAACAGTCCTTTTATCAAAGAAGGAACTTTACCATAATCGAGGAACATATGCGGGCTCAAAGGGATGTCCTCTATGATGGGAATGTTTATTATGACATTACTAGATAACTTCTTATATTCTAACTGCTTCTTTTCTAAGGAAAAGAATCTACAATTTTAAAAAGAAAAGCTAATCAGAAGACTGGAACTCCGGATTTACATCTTTTATTTGCCTACAAGTATTTTCATGAATATTTAGTCATCTGCAGGTGTTTTAGATCTTTTTTATTCACCGTAGGTTTTATTAGAGATATTTGAAATGTGTTTTCAACAAAGACAGTGACATTTAAACAGTACCAAAAGTCTTACTGATGGAGGAACAGGTAGCTTCTATTTCACCATATATGTGTCATGTTTAAATTTGCTCATTTATAAGGTCAGAACAGTACGGAAGAAAGCCTCTAGTACCAAGAATGTATAGTCAGATACATCAGAGGAAACAGTATATCCAGGTAATATGGAGATGGGTCCATTATCAAGTAACCAGGTACTTCAGAAGTAATTTAGTGACTTTGAGAAACAAATGTGTTTTGGCACTTTACACAGTTACGTAATGGAAAATTTAATTAAAAATTACAAAACTTGTCTAACCTTTCTATTTCCTGGCCCTAATTTAGCTAGGTGTGTTATAAAACCATTCTTATATAAGGGCAAATTACATTCTGTCTGTGAAGTATGGAAACTTTTCATTCCCACTTCAACTGTGGAGACAAAGGTACGGTCACCGTCTCCTCTGCTTCACTAATGGCTCTGTTCCAAAGGAACATGGAAAATACAAAAATCTCTAGGCCATGTTATTTTCTCCTCTGCTACATCATCTTAAAAAATAAAATAATTCTATATTTGAAGACACGGGGAAACTAATACAGAGTATGGAAAATCCCAATATTCATAAGAAGTTTTCACAAGAACATTTCTTCTTGACCCTTAAAATCATTCACAAAATTTTCAGTTAATTAAATCTGGTGTTACCGCTTGCCAAGTATACTACATATGTTCAGATCAGTGTGGAATCAGCAGCTATTAGTTTATTAGTTCAAAGAATAATAATTAACATTCATACATGAATTCCCACCAGGAAGATTACTGTTTCTATTTACCATTTAAGATCATTGGATTTTAAGTTAATTTTTGCATGAAATGATACAGCACTGTGCTGCAGGCAATACTGATTCAGTACACTGGAGTTGCTTTACAATTGTCAATTTCAGAGCAGAGCAAACATACAACTAATTGAGACACAAGCAAGCATTGATTTTGGAGATTAGTTCTTGACTTTGTGGCTTGTTAGTTAAAGTAAATTAGGAAGAATAAAGAGGAAAGGGGGATAAGAGCTAGGGGTATTAATAACATAATAAATAGAATATCTTAAAGTTACATTATTATATATATATATAAAAACCCAGCAGCTGGCAATCAGCCTACAACACAGAATAAGCGTGGAACAGAAAACTGTTCCTCCAAAATACACATCTGTTTTCTCAATCCTCATCTACCAGCTGGAGCAGAGAGGTACTGCAGCTTGCTTTCTACCTTTAACTCTTCTGGCATTATAATGGATTGTGTACGTCTACAGCTCCAGCAACAAGTACCTCCTTATCGTTCCTGTCCTTGGTTTTTTTTTTCTCCTTCAGGCTACTTTTTAACTCACCCAGATGAGGCCTGAGGAGACAACAGAGAAGACTTGGAAGAATGGGGATTAGATGGCAGAATCTGAGTCATATGTGAGATAAAGTAATAAAATAGTAATAAATTGATCACTGTGTCTTTCAACAAAAAAAAATGAGTAATCAAATAAAACTAGGGGGTGTCTCCCCCACATCCCCCAAAAGGAGGTATTTCTTATCAGTGAAGATCTAACCCATGAATGTACCTGTGTGAAAGAGATGAAAACTACAAACACTGAATTTCATGCAGTTAAAAAAAAAAAAAAAGATATTAGATATGTCCAAGGAATAAAGATTCAATGAAGGCTTATAAAGTGCATATCCACCTCTTGATAAAGTAGGTCTTAAGCTTTAGAGTGCTGAAAGTTCAAAGTGCATCCTGATGTCCATGGACCCTGGGTATTTCCTGATGGCCATTGGGGATGATGTGATGCAGAACCAGAGGAGCTGCTGCAGTCACCCTTTCTGTTCTCCTTGTCTGTATTCCCCTTATGTTAAAAATTGCTAACAATTTTCAGACTCCCATTTTAATGCTCAGATAGCTGATCCATAATAAGTAGCAGGAGATGAAGAGCAAATACACCTTCTGCTCTTTCAGTGGAGTTGCTACAAAGGAGACAGATTATGGCCCAGCATTTCTCCAGTAAGAATAAGGAAAAGGAAATGAACACTTTGACCAGATATGTTCTTCTGAAAGCATCTCTCTTTAATGCTTGCATGAATACTTATGAACACTGAAATGAGTTTAAGCAGCCTTTTGTGGCTGTGCATGTAACCAAGTGAAAAACACTGAATTAAGGGAAAAAATAGCTATTTAAACATCTGCATATCACATTCAAATCTCTTTGAATGAAATCTGTTTCTTAAAGATTTTGCTGAATATTTTCAGTAAAGATTTCAGCCATATGGTGGAGACAACTAAATCTTAACACATGTAGTATCAAACAATGTTTGAAATGTATCATTATTCAAATCTAAAAGATGCAAAACATCCCAGATGGAAAAAAAAAAATAATTATGCAAATGTTCCAAAATAAGATGATTTTACTAAATATAACAGATATGACTATGGATTTAAAATTACTGTAGCCCACTGAAGACATTTTTATACTTGGTAATTCTGTTCCAGTGATCTGGATCATTTTTAGCATATAGATGTGACATTCTACCACACGAATTTAAAGGTCATGGCATCATTTGAAAGTGATTTCCCAGCAATGTGTCCTGTGCCTTTGACTTTATTATGATTTGTCCACTCTTAATATCTCTGTTGATCAGTTTGTTATCCTTGTTGGCCATTATCATGCATCTTTAGAGCAAACATTACAAGTTAAAGAATGATACTTTGGAAATGAAAATCTGAAAGTTTGAAAGATTTCCTGCCTAAGGAAAAAAAGTCACTAAATATCAGTTAACAGTTTTCTGACTTTTACTATTAAAATGTGTCTGCACATATTTAACTGTAGGATTAATTTGTCTGGAATATTTCATTTGGCAGCAACATTTTCTGTAACTCTCTCCTTCATAGAAAAGTATGAAAACCGTATTAATGTAGGTATGTCTAAGCTACTAAACAAAAAAGTAAAATGACAGTTTTGAGGAAAAAAAAAAGGTGGTTATTTACTTAAAATATAAGAGCATCTTAGTCTCATGTGTACCTGTTGGTGTTCATAATCTAATTTGATACAATGTCAACCTCTATAGCATATGTCAACCCCCCCCCAAAATAAAATATTTGTACCAATATTGGAGAAAACAGCAAATGAATGAAGACAACAAAGTTATAAAGTCACATTTTTAATAACATGCTATTTTTATCTCCAGATACTCGGCTGAAAATTTTGAAGCAAAAGCCCTGCTTACTCTTTGTTTGTTTGTTTGTTTGTCTATTCAATCTATCCACAAATAGATTGAATAATTTTCGGGCAGAGTTTAGAACAGAGGTTTGATCTAAACCCTATAGGATCTTTAAAGTTTCATACTCTACATAAATGCAATGATTAAAGTCCTCTGAAATATGCACTCAAATTGGCTGCTGCAAAGACCAATGCTGAGGCCCAAGGAATTAATGTGTATATTATTTGTGTAGTGAATAGGCAATATCAACCATATTCTACTGTAGTGCCTTCAAAGCAACCACAGACTATAAACTTCTGAATCATTATTCCCTAGATGCACACTGTTGAATCTACTTTTATCTTCTGAAGTCTACAAAGAATAATATTAAAGGTCCATTACCCAATATACTTTTGCTCCTGCAGTGGTATTTATGCTTGTACTGTTATCTCAGCTGTGTCACTGCAAAATCTGGTGGAGCTTCAAGGAAATCAGTGCAATTACTTCAGATTAATGTTGCTAGCACTTATATCCAAATTTTAATTTTAGTCATATAAAACATTTAACTATCTTGAATATAGTGGTGAGAAGAAGCCATTATCAAGTAATGACATGGAGCCTTGAAATGGTTGTGAAAACAGAGAAGAGATCAGAAATTGAGAGATCAGTTCTGGTGACCCTGACATCCTTGCTAGTCATAAGCATCTCCATCAAATTGAGTAAAGTAATTAGTAGCAGAGTAAAGCTATCGCGTGAGAGTACTCTGATGTAGTAGATGTACTCTGCAGTTGCGTGATCTAACAAACCAAGGTTCAGCAAAGTTTTTTCAGATTCCAAAGCATTGTGGTTTTGGTTTGACAGGGTGCTTAGAGTGTATTTGTAACCATAAGAAAAGGCAGAGCAAGAAGACCAAACCAGTTCTGAAAATTAAATAGGTCCTTAAATCCCTTTTTAATTTGGGAATTTCATTTTGACTCTGTGTGTGTATACAGAAGGCACAGTTAGAAGAATTATAGTAAATTAGGTAGGCTTAACTGAACTGCTATACAAACCCCACTATGCAGCAGGTGGTAACATTCTTATTTTTGCTTCTGAGTTTAATGTCAGAAGCCATGTACATTTTATTAAGATATTGGAAAACTGCAGACATGCTTCCAGGCTTTCAGAAAAACATTCTGTAATTTGGATTAGCTCACCAATATGTGAAAAAACCCAGGGATGCTCAGTGGTCTTTTTCAAAGCTCAGGAATAAAGGTGCAAGAGTAAGGCTTTGCTAAGGAGAAAGTATGAAAGATGAACAATTAGTAATTTATACAAGAAGACAGTATGTGTATGTAGAAACTTCGTATGAAGAAGTGAGCAGGAAGACTACCATAGAACTGGGAGATCAACAACCATGATTTCATGATACATTGACCAGATTGATAAGCTATCTTGCAAAAAAAAATGAAAGCAGGATGCTGATGGGCAGAATACATTTATGTTCTGGTATTACTATAACAGTCAGGTAAAAAACCCCTACCATTCCTTTATACAAAAGCAATTCAGCATTTGTCTGGTATAATTATATAAGAATAGGAGTGTGTTGTTCTCTGTGTGTGTTGGGATCCTGACACTAAAATAAAAAGAGGTAAAATAAACTTAATAAGAATAGTAAACATAATCTCTTTTTAGGATAGAATTGGCTCTGTGTTTCTCTTCAACCCAGCCTTCATCATGATAGGCTCCTGTTAACTGGGAAGGAGTGGATTGCCTGCTGGGTAAAGTGGGAGAAGATGTTTAAGAGGCTAACTCCATCTCTATACTTGACTTTCTGTGTGACCTTGAATGTGCCATTCAGGGCCAAAACTGAGCTCCCTGCACTGCAGAATTACATCCATAAAAACGATGGCAGAACTGGAAGTCTGATTCGGGGAGACAGAACAATTCATTAGAGACTTTAAAATGCAGTTTTTAAATGAGAAAAACAGGTGGAATCTGGTTTTAGATAGATGCAGCAATAGCCTTTTTGCCTCCTAGATGGAGCTAAAGTACTTGTCTGCTCTATCTTGGCTTGTAGGATGGAGGAAAGAGATTAACATGACAAACATTGCCTTCTCTTGCATTTCATTATTAATATTACCTGCAATTTTGATACATTCCTAAAAACACATTTTATAGAATAACAATTTAAAAAAAGTTTGGCTTCCATTCTGCAAGGACAATATTTTGTGAGTATAAATCAGTCTAACATTTAGAGAGCCTGTTTTTACTTCTCTGCAGCCAGGCACTGCTGCTCACCAAATAAATGCTTCAACAAGCACTGCCTGGTATCCAGTTCAGCTGCCTGGAAGACCAGTATTCAGTTTTCTTTGCCCTACTCATCAGAAAGGATAGATAAAGGAATTCTGGCCCCAGGACAGAGACTGAACATACAGTCTAGATGAGACTTCTTCAGTGTTTATAAAGGAAGAGATGCCACAATGTTGAAAACAAGGGATTTGGAAATGAAACCTAAAAAACAAGAGGTCATGAGCTGAGTGTAGAAAATAAAAGCAAAGCAAACCTTGATGGCTGTATTTATTTATTTTTATATTATTTTTTTTGCTAACAAACAGAATCTAATAAAAAAGAACAAAATACCCACCAGAACAAATGCATCAGTGTCACATATGTATACATTTTGTTTCTGGGAAGGTCATACAATGTTAGAAAAGGGTTATTCCTCTTCCAGAGTTCTGGTGAAACTTCAATTAAACCATAAGCAAATATTTAAGTCTGTCTCTGTCTATACAACTCAGTATCAATCAGTACATTAATTTTCACAAACTCATTTGTGGTGAGCATCAGTATTCAGTGCATATTCCTCATGCCCATTGCATTTGGGGTCAATAAACTGAACAAAGAAATGGAGGAGGCCTATCAAAACAACCACAGGGTGAAAGTGGAAAAAGTTGAAATCTCTTCATGCTGTATAGAAAGACAAAAGACTTACAAGAGATGTGACCAGAGTTTAAGAATATGAAAAAACAAAACAAAAAATATACCTAAAGTGGAATTTTTCATATTGAAGAGGATGAAGAGGTGGCCTAGAGGCCAGTGCACCAGGTGCAGGCCAATGTCAACTAGTACCTGGGAAGAAGATTCTTGTTATCTGGAAGACAATGTAAATGAAACTTCTATAGCAAGTTGCCAAAGCAGAGTCACTGCAGAAGAGAACATCAGATCATTTCCTCTGGGTTACTGGACTTCTGTTTATGGTTTTGGACTCAGAATAAACAGATGTGAAGTGTAGCCAAACAGGTGCTGCTGGACCTTTATGTCTGGCATCTGGCCTGTCTACATTACTTGTGATTTTAATAGCATTAATTTATTGCAATATTTTACAATGTTTTTTAATTATTTAATTTGCTGCTTGAGATGCTTATTAATCATTTAATTCATGTTTGTTCCCTTATGTTTCTGCATATAACAATTTATTATGCTGATCCTACAATGACTTCCTTATTGGTGTACCACTTTTCCACTGTAGATCTGCACAAAACGTCTATGGGTATGATGTGGACCTTCCACACTTCTTTGAATTAAGAGATAGTTATCTGTAGAAACTATCTACTGAAAGATATTTTAATTCAAGACTATGTGGAACATAGACAACCTCTGACGGGAATAACCTGCAATACACTTGAACAGATCTCGTCAGAGATCAGTTTAATGCAGCAGAATAGAGTGGAAAGCTTTTATTGTGAATATGCACATGTAGTATATTTGCTTGGTAATGAGTAGATTATGTTGGACAAGTCATCTATAAATGAATATGTGGGCAAACCTGTATATCCAGCAATTCTACCAACTTGTGGGACTGCAAAAGCAGTATGGCTTTTTTTTTTTTAATTATCTTTAAATACAAAGATCTTTTTTTTTTACCCCACCCTCCTTTCCCCAGGGCTTTTTTCTCTTGTCTATAACAGAATCTGTATGCCTTAGAGGAATGAATACTTTTAAATTACTACTCGATATGGAACATGGAGTATTTATGTTGCAATGACAATCATACGTTATAACAACTATAATGTTAAATGGAATAGAAATGTTAATGCTCCAGCTTTAAAAATGGACATACATGGTCACATTGCTACTACATATGGACATATACCCCTTTCTTACAAAACGAAATCTTCTGAACAGGATCGAAAGTATAAAATTCTGGACTGCAGCCTACTTTTATTCTGTGATCATACTCTTGAATCTGGAAAGCAATGAAAATAGGTTATTTTACTGGTTTTTGACACCAAACTAATATAAAAATCTGGTCCATATCTTCATATAGGAATTTAATATGATTTTTAGCTCATGGAATAATCCCTCCTTGAATTTCCTCAAGACACATTGGAGTGACTGTGTGATTCTTTGTTTTGTATATAGCACAGCTCATTCGATAGGTGTACATGGCTTGACCCTGCTCATTCAGAGCAATGTACTCTATGTGGTATGTTTCATAAATTAACATGTATAGTTGAAATCCAGACCAGGATGATATCATAGAATAGTTTGGGTTGGAAAGGGACCTTACCTACTTCAAACACCCCTGCCATGGGCAGGTATACTTTCCACTAGACCAGGTTGTTCAAAGGCCCAGCCTTGAACACTTCCAGAGGTGGGGCATCCACACCTTGTCTGGGCAATCTGTTCCAGTGTGTTGACACATTCACAGAAAAAAAAAATTTAAAAAAAATAAAAATTGCTTATATCTAAATCTGCCTTCTATCAGTTTAAAGCCATTACTCCTTGTCCTATCATTATATATGCCCTTTTAACTTGAGGACACAAACTATAAATTTTTCCTGTAAGAATCATACCTCAACTTCAGAACTCCTAGTTGAGTGGTATTTTGACACAAAACAGCATCCTGTATAATTCAGTCTCTCTCTCACTGTTTCAATGTATTTCAACTGCCAGGCATATCTAAGTATTGCAAATACACAATCCTGATTAACAGACAAATTCCGTAACAGGTCTCTAGTTTATACACTGTGGAATCCTCTCAGAAGTTAATCATCACAGATGAAAATATCCCATGCCTTGTAAAACATATTAGTGTTTTGTATCTGTGTAGTCTGAATTTTGGCATGGGACGCAGTATAAAACAGAATAAAATTTGAAGCATTACATAAGCCTTTAAAGAATATCTACACAGGCCATATTTTGTCATCCTCCTTTGGCAAAATCACTGCTGAAGTCTTGGCCAGATATTCAGACACTGCAAATGAAGTTCATACCATCTGGTAGACCAAGTGATACAGCTAAGAAGAACTCTTCTAAGCTCTACCCTAATGTTTGCATCACTTGTACTTCAGAGGATCTATGTTTATGCATGCACAGATGTTTTGTTATTTTAATTTAAATTCAATTTCACTATGTTTTCAGAAAAAACCTGTGCCTGAAGGATTAGAATTGCATTAGTGCATGCATTCTCTGGAATTCAAACAATTTACATGAAGAGAGGTTTCATCCCTGTGCTTTGACAGAGCTGCATTGGAACCTGTTTGCAGTTGGAAGAGGAAGTGTCAAGGAAGATTGAAGGTTTAACTAAGAAGCCAAGCCCATAATATGACCTATAGCCAGCACAGATGAAAATTATTGTTAATTAAACTGCAATTACTTTATGACAAAATTTGCATGTCAATTGATGATCCAAGCACAGCATGGATGTATGAGATCACTGGATTATCTATCCAGTCATAATGGCCCATGGATACATAGCTGACCAGCTCTGGTATTACTGCAACCCCTGTGCACTGGAATGCTGCAGCAAGTCCCAGTGGAGGGAAAAGTAAAAAGGTATTCAGGGGCTTTACTTCATGACTGTTACCTGCACTGAAGCTGTAGCAAATTGACATTTAAATAAAAAACCTTTTCACAGGAAAAGGGATTCCTCCTGTGCTGCTGACTAGCTGTTAGGCACCACACAGTTTAGGAAGATGTGCAAGAAAGAAAGTGTGATTCATGCGTAAGACAGACAGGTATAAAACACAGAGCAAATAGTATGCAGGGATTGAGATCACTGGGAATGCTAATCTTGCAGATTAAATTGCTGCACAATTTCATGAGCTCAAAATGACTTTGTAACACAGGTATGCCCATGGAGGATAGAGATCAGAAAATCAAGTTTTAAAAAAGTAAGTAATAGCTTTACAGTCTTATAAATAATCCTCAGAACACTGTAACAATGTTAAAAATATCTGATGAGAGATACTACAGAGAGATAATTGGGTGGCTGTTTTGCCTTATCTTTTCAAACTAAAAAAGTATATATGCTGCAGAGTTGGTGAAGCTGGTATGACATTAAAAATCAAAGCAGAAAACTTGATAATAAGAAGCTTGTTATTTTTTGAGGTATATTAGTCCATCTTATAAGAGAGTCTGTTGAGACAAATCAATCTTTGCCCCCAAATGTTAAGAAGAATTGTCAGGGAAAGAACAAAACCAGGGTCAAACCCTATAAGCTTTGCAACAAGTTACTTTCTTCTACCAGCAGAGTGATGCACTGTGGGTAGAAGAGTGCATCTTTAAGAGAATCCAGATAGTAATAATAGCAGATTTAAGAGGTGACAAAATTTGATGGATACTTATTTTTTTGCCTAGAGTCAACATTATGTCTGAAAAGAAGCAGACAACCATCCTGGTTTTTGTCATGAACACCCACACAGGGAAAAGTGTAAAATATACGAAGAATACTGTGATCGCCTGTGGAAGGAAACTTTTCAGACTTGAGAAATCACAGCCTGTTTTTAAGTAAAGGTTGTAACAGACCTCTACAGTTTTAAGGTCAAGTTAAGTTTAAGGTCAGTTTTAAGGGCTCCCTAGCAACAACAGTAACCCAAGCCATGATGTAGATCTGCATTGCTGTAAAGTACAGGAAGCTTATCAGCTTCTTTCAGGTTCCCATGGTGCAACTAATTCTAGTTAGGTTTGACCCCAGGAAGTAAGAAAATTATGCAGGCTGCAATCAAATAAAGGAAGGAAAAGATGTAGAAAGACTGGATCCTGGAGGGAGGCACACAGATTGCAGAAAGAATGAGGTTGGAAGTGGCACTGTAACATCAATTTGTGTACACAGGGCTGATGGGAACCTACCTTCAGCCACACCACCTTAATTTAGTTTTACAAGCACTGACTCCTCTGCTATTTCCTATGCAGCACACAAAACAGGAATGCACAGCCCACGTACAGACAAACTACAAGGAAGTCCAAGTAGGATACTGAGACCTAACCCTGATGTGGGAGAAGAATTTAATGCGGACCAAAGCTGATCTTCTTCATTGTGATGGAAGACAATGGTTTCAGAAGTACAGGTATGAGAAAAGCCAATAGCCACACAATAAATATGGTGGGGATCCAGCTCAAATGGTAACATTGTCAAAAGTCCCTAAATGAACATAATATATAAAAGTCCCAGATTAGCCCTAGGTGTTTGCAATATCAGTACTAGGCATGTAGTGCAGTAGGGACTAATTAAACTTCAAAAACTATTATAGCCATATTTGCTACACAAAATATTTGCTATTTCAAAATGATTGTAACTTTCTTTAAGAATTATTGGGACAAACACTCTCATATGTATGTGATTTAGGAAACTGGAAAAAAAAAAAGTGTTTTGAGTAAATTACTAAATGCCAGTTTACCTATTTTTCACCAGAAAATGGTATTCTGTTATCATGAAAGAGGATATATCATTCTCCCGTGTTGATGCATTATTGAGAAATAATCTTATTCCTACATATTGCCCAATGAGGCCATTAGATTTTGGAACATATTTATTGGAAAATATAATAGTAGACTCCAGTGATCACAGTCATTATGATCTCAGAAAAGGATTTGAAAGCTATCTCCAGTCTCTTAGACACAAAACACCAACCTAACATGAGCAAAACCTTCAGGAGTCAACAACAACATCAAAAGCCCTTCATTACCAGGCAGTTTGTAGGACCAGGTAGTGTTACACCATAGAAATAGTATGATGATGGAACAGCAGTGAACCAAGTTTAAGAGAAGTTGCTCATATGCAGGACCTGCACCTGGTGTTTTCTCTGCAGATATATTGATAAAACTCTACCTAAGAAAAAAAAAAACATATTATTTGGGATAGTGCACAACATATCAGTTACATCCCCTAAAATTATTCTAAGACATCTTTCCACAGAATATTCTTAACATGGAATGGAAAGTGAGCAATCATTTCCTTCTATTTCAGAAAACAAAGTTTAATGCAGCTGCAGTATCATGGTTGGCAATTACTGAAACATTACAGAAACAATTTTTTTTTTCTGAAGATTTTACCCATTATCTCACAAACTCATGAAAAATCTCATTATTAGCATAGTTGGCATTAACATGCTACACTTTTGAATAAAAGCAATGCTTAGAATTTTTAACTGCCTAAATTACTAGTCTGTTGTGGATGGAATATCATTAAGGTGCAAAAAGTCTTTCAGAGCATCTGAAACTAAATCTAAATTAATTTTATTTAACTGATGTGTCAACTAACTTCTTTAATTAAAAGACCATGTACAATCTGGGGAGAAAAAGGACTATCTCATGCAGTTCCAGCACAATGCTATTAATTTCCAACCCAGAACAACAGTGCAACTTAAGTACTCGTTTACTATTGAATTTCCTTTGCTTTGCTTGATTTTGTGCCTGTGTAAGAGGCGTGTTTTGGGGAGGCTGGAGAGTCTAATAATCTTGTGGAATATCTTTGATCTGTGGGGCAACAGCAATTCACAGATCACAGGGTTTGGTTTTTTTTTTTGCACCGAGTAAATATTCAGGATTCAAAATCACTTTCTCAGCCAGGGAGTAGTAGCATGCACTCATGCATGGAGATGTCTGAAGCCAATTCTCTCAAGCAATGTGATGGAAGTGATTTTTTTCAAAAGCATTTACAAGGCAAGAGGTAGACAAATTTCTGAAGGATGTTTCATATAAGTAAGAAAGAGGTAATTAAGGTGGAGACAGAAGGAGGACTCAGAAAAGACTATTGAACCTGACATCACCAGCAAGGCAGAATTAACAGGAAAGTAAACAACTTAAAAATGTCAGAGCAAGGAAGTGGTACAAGGCTCTAAAAGTAAATATGGGATGCTAATATAGTTGATTTTACCATGTTTAATTTTGGAACCAGCTTATTGCTACCCATATTTTATTCCAGAAATTTTACACTGAAGTGATGTTGGCTTTGGCCCTTTCTTTGTTTTCATATGGTCTTGGCCCTGTAGAAGGCCCAGTAGATGTGCAAGCACTGATGTTGCTACAAAGCAGCTTCGAGACCTGTTTACAGCTTTTCACTTAACATCTGATGTCAGCATTTCTTAAAAGATGTTCTACATTTTAAAATGAGAAATGTTAATAATGAGCCAGTGAAAACAAGAACAGAGGAATGAGTGGAGTTTTAAAGGAATATTTTATTTGTTAAAAAATAAAGGAATAAATTATTTCAAGACAATTTTTGGTTTGTATCTGTACATATACAGTATATCCATAACATAGTTGCTATGTAATCCAGGAATTCCATCTTAAAAACATAAAAGAGAGAAGGATTTAAATATCAAGTAACAATTTTAAATTAAACCAGCATAGTCTTTTATGCCTCTCAGTACTGAAGCCAACTTATGGAACTCTCTTTTTTCCTCCCCCAGAAATTACCCAGTAATAACTATTCTGAGTCTTGTGTTCGTAGCACCCCTCATTCTTGTTTCACATAATCTATATCAGTGTTTCTCAGCTTTTTTAAATAAAAGACCATCCAAATTTTTATTTTTCTCCCCTGCATTGTTCATGTACCAGCTTTCATTATCAGCTGGTAAAAAGTACATTATGAACATTCACTTTAGATTTTATATTTTGTTTTTGCTTGCTTCCTTTGTAGAAATACATGCAGATGCTTTTCTGTTTCATCTGGTTGTAGTTCTTTTCAGTCACCTGGCTTCATTTCCATGTCACCTCTTGAGATCTCATGGATCACCAGAGATCCACAGACGTCCACTAAGGACGTCTGATCTAAACTCTGAAATCAGAGTAATGATATTTTAACACCAGCATATGTGACATTTGGAAGAAACATGACAGATATGATGTTGAAATGTGACGTCACCATTGGTCAAAATTAGACGAGGCACAAAGAAAAAATGAAACCATATATTAATTAGTTTTTCAAAATATATCAGCTAGGAATACACTCAGATTTTTTACACCAAAATCTAACAATCATGTATGCCTGGTTCTATGCTCCATCTAGGGACTGCATAGTTTAAAAAGCTAAGCATGTGTTTAGTAACTCGAAGTACCACACCAGGCCTTGGGAAGCTGTAGACAATCAGTCTGAATTTTGAGCATGTTGATTGCTAAATGAGGCAAGAACAGACAATGTACAAACAATATGTTAAGAGTCCTGTGTTTGAATTCTAATAAATGAGTTGCATTCATTTCTCAAACAGAATAAAATATGGACAGTAGTGTGTAGCCTTTAATAATATTTGTACTTCAGCTGTCAGAAATTTTGTTTGCTTTGAAAAGAAGACAGTTCTTACCCTTGCTGTATTTGTCTATGAAAGCACCACTATCAAAATAAACATGTTTCATGGGCCTCTCATCAGACATGATTATTTTCCCCCAAAACTATCTTTAGTGCTTATCTGAGGAATTTTTAGTTAGCATGTGCTGGGAGAAAGATACATAGTCTTCACAGCAGCTGCTTCTGAAGGGATGTCCAGACGTTCTGAGTAAACCAGATTTTCTTCCACGTATACACAAAGATATTTTCAAGATATTCAAAGACTGATTTTGGGAATCTAGGACCCTATATCTCCTTGGTTTTTCAGAAATAGGTCTTGATCACTTTTTAAAGCAATAACATCTTTCAAAATTATTTTTAAATACTGACCTGGGGGGAACAGTCTAAGAAAGAGTGAGGTTAAGGGGATTAAATCTTAAGTAGTCAACATCATTAAAGTAGAAATCTGCACCACTAGCTTTGCTTAACAGCAAAGCAGCTGTTCTGAGCTGCTCAAGAGCAAATGTTTTCTTCCATCCTATTTCACAATACTGAAAACATTTCTCAGAACATGCAATGTTTCTTTGGCATCATATCTAAACATGAAAAATGGAGACCTAACCATAAAGGTACCAAGACATCTGTAAGCACCTGTATGAAATAAAGAATGAAATGGCAAGACAGCATTTTGAGCATTGCATTCTGCTCTCCTGTCACCAGGGTGCTAATGGGATATGTACTCAGGCAAGCGAAGACAATTGGAGTAACATGGCTCAATTACTGGTGAACTACTGCAGCTTTATGTTGCTCTAACTCTCTTCACTTAAATTAACTACAAAAACCCAACCCCACTGTACTGTGCAGTACAATATTGATATGGGGAATACATTACAATAAATAACTACCACAGTAATCTTATTGATCTTTCTCCATTATACAGTTGCAAAGCTACTTGTTGGTTGTACAGCTTATCCTGCATAATGCTGCCAAGAAAAGATATATATATATATGTATTTATTGCATAGCTTAGTGAACCCATTTTAGTTTTGGTTTGTTTGGTTTTTTTTTTACATTGTTTTGGAACAGATTTTGGTATTATGACTTCTTTTATAAATGACAACAGTTCCTAATACATTTCAGAAAGTCTAAAAAAAACTAATCAAAGTTGTTTTCTCTGAATAGTAGTTTTTCACCTATCAATGCACAATCATCTACTGACTGATAAGTTGGTTTTTAAAATTTTTTCCTCAGGGTATGTAACAAATACTACTACTCTCATGCATTAGACAGCCGGACATTTAGTTTTTCTTATTTTTTAACCTTTCTAATACATCCACCTCATGTTCGTTAGCATGAATAAAGAGTGCAGTGCAATCAACATTAACAACCAACATTTTGCAATCTGAGGCAGTAAAAAATGTTTATTACAAGGCTGAAAAAAATGAAGCAATTGATTCACTGAGTATGATGACCATGTGTAGGGGTGGTTTATTTATGATGTGAATTGAATAGGCCTGTGTCCCCTGGCTGCACTGCCCCCCACTACCAAGAACTCTCCTGAGGGCCACGCTCAGCATCATGTAACTTTGATCAGCTTTGCAAAGCCACCCTCTTAGATGTATTATGGTGCTAATGGACATATTTAATGTGGAAATGATGCAAAATTTTTTTATGGGTTTCACAACTCCCAAGCCATTTGGCCGAGTGACCGTCATGCGCAGCAACAGCTCTTGCTTCACAGCCTTGCAAAACTGGGAGTGCCTTGGGTGTGTGTGGGGTGTAACAAACTTGCAATGTGCAGAGCACATTTAGGACACACTGAATGAAATATATTTTCTTGGAAAAGCAGAAACATTGACATGATCTTTGGGAAAAGGAAGTTCAAAAACATAAATTCTGTTTTTCCCTCCAGAAATGCATGTAACATCTTCCTTTGCTGATGCAGTTATCTTTTCTTTCTCCCTATACTATTCCTTTCTATTTTGTCAACAGCTGGATTCTCAAGACATGAGGCAAACGAGACAGGACTGGGTGAGCACTGTTTTCCCACCTTTAACACACAGTTCTGGAGAGAACAAAGTAGCAGTTGGTCCTCCCTCCAGCTGTGCAGCTGTGTGTGCTCCCTCCTCCAAAGCCACAGCTGCAGGCAGGGCATCAGGCTCCTCTTCTTATGATGTCAGAGCCTTGTGCTCCTCAAGCAGCAATGGGTCTTAAGACACTTCTAAAATAGCCGTGTCAAGTAAATGAAGTGTCTGATTGCACTTTCACTGAGGTCTGTGCTGTCTTTTGCATTCATTTCCATTAACCTTTTTTACATTAAGGATCAGGCCTCAATGTAAAAACATTCCTAGGCGGGATCTCTTGAGGAGACATCAGAAAATGACAAAAAACAAAAACAAAACAAAAACCAACAAAAAAAACCAAGCTAGTTCTACTATTATTACTTTTTTGCATTATTAAGTCTATCAGAAGGCTCTTCACTGAAGGCTCTTCATCTTCCATGGAGGTACAAGATAGCAGTATGTATCTATAGATAGGTAAATATCTGCCTTATCTGGACTCTCTAATTAGCAATCTAGAGTGAAGTATTTCCAAATACTCTAAGACAATAAACTACTTCCAAACAGTAGTTTGGAACAATTTCCCAAAGTTTACTACAAAATGGAAAGCACTGTCACTTCAGAACTTGCACCTTTCCTTGTTTTCCTCTCTCATTTCCTTCCCAAATATAGTACTGACTACAAGTTATGTCAGAGCTAATAAGGGCACAAGGGAAAACTAAAAATTCTTCTAAATCCTACCCCCACCATTTTTAGAATCACCTGCAACTTAAGTTCCATTGCTGCATTGTTAACTCTGGCCCTTTCTTGGATAACTCTGTCCTGCTAAAAAAATATTAATAATTATAAAAAGTACTGTCTTGCATAGCTGTGTAAGTATGTTGTGCCTATATTGAAAATATGCCCGGACTACTAAGAAGACATTCCTTGCCTTGGGTCTGTCTGTCTAAAAATACTACCTCTGTCAGGACAGAATATTTCAGTATAAATGCCGATTTGGGAAAAATGGCATTTCACCAAGGACTGAGCAAAGTCACCAGTGTTAAACAAGAAATTCAAATATCTTCCATGATCTCAGGTAAAGAGGAAACCCCAAACTTTCTGCAGAGCACTGAGATGCCAGTCTCTGTCACTCTCATAAATACCATCCCCACAGTGACACAGTTAACTGTTATGATGCATCAGCCTGACCAAGTTGCCTGAGAAACAGTACAAATAAAAAGCTGACACTGCTTCATTGAAATCAATGGCAATAACCATGGTGAGTTCATGGGAGCCAGAGTAGACTCTCAGTGAGAAGTAGATTTCTGTATAAAATCTCTTCCCAGGGCCACATGCAGAAGAGACAAATGAACTCAAGCTAGCTACTTAATTTCCATGAAATGCCTTTTTTATGTTTCTTTCTAAAGCATACAGCCAAGACATCTATGGTGGGACTCCTCCATTGAACTCTGCAGGACCTTTCAGATCTAAGACTGAAGTGGCCTCCTAAAACATACTCCTGAAACACATATGCCCTGTATAAGAATTATACACTTTCACAATTTGGAATAAAACTGTTGCAGAGCATCTTGCAGATAAATGGTTATAGTATTCTTCTAAGAGACAAACTCCACAACCAGAAGAGTTTGGACCAGATAGATAGTTGTTCTGGCTGCACACTGCAGGTGAGAAGTGATGCTATGCTGCCTGCTGCCCAAACACTTCACTCTGCCTGTATTTTTTTGTTAGCACTAACCTGCCACAGTCATTTAATATCAGGATATTTTTTTCATGACTGAGAGGCTCAGATGAGCAAAAATGTGTCCCTTAGACGGTAGGTTAGGTGTCCAAATAGAGTTATTAAGGTTAAATATTTCACGGATACTTCTTTTTGGCTTAGGAGAGATGCCTTACTGTTGCATGTGATGACTTTTATATTTTCAGATGCCTACTTACTCTTGGCCTTGTAATCCTGACATAAGGCAGCATTGCAGGGTTGAGCTTGCAATCCCCTTCATATGTCTAGTCTAAGCACTTGAAATATTATTTAAAAAAATAGGTTATTAAAGCCAAAGTTGCAAATATATCTGGCAACGTTTAAAATAGATTGCTGCATTTGAAACTTAAAAACTTACCTGAGAAACGAAAGTCCACTGACAACTTTTTTTTTTGAAACACCAAATATAGAAAGTGTAATAAAAGCTATTTTTAGAATATATTACAGAATACTGGCATGTTATACAAATGGAATTAACCCACTGAAATTTAAACTATTTGTAAGTTATGTTCAAGGCACCTTTTTTATAAATAGCTTTTTTAATGTTCATTCTACATTCACACTAGTTTTACCATGTAAACAGATCTGTAAAAGCTCAGATTAAGGTCACTTTAAGAACTGTGTGCCAAATACTTCAGAAAAATATGGTATTACATGGAAAATTCCATAAAATAAGATAGATACATCTGCTGCCCCAATAGTTCGATAGATGCTATGGGGTAAATTATTAACAAGATGAAGCCTAAAAGAACTTCCAAATCAGCTTAAAGATAAGTAACATGCAATGCATTAAAATTGTGTTTATCCTTTGAAAGTGTACGTAAATGCTGAAAAAGTACAAGCCACTATTCCTAGTGCTAACCTATTTTTAAAGGGCAGATTTTTGGAAAGAAGTTTAAAAACAACCTCCATCTATTTTTTTTTTCCCCACATAATCTTATAATATGCTAGTACGTATTTACTTCACAAGGAAAATGTATAAAATTAATCTTACAATATAAACACTATAAACAATTCCCTTGAACTATCTTCTGGACACATCATTTCTGTAAAGACTTAAGTATGACAACGGTAGGATAATTATGAAAAATATGTACATTCATTCCAATGTCTTAGACTCAAGAAGAAGCTCAAGTAAGCTCTACAAAAGTTGCCCATCAGTATTTTTACAGTTAAGTTTATGTGCAGCTTTGCTACTCCTACGTATTTCACAAAAGTTTTACTTGTTTTTGTGCAGAAAGTTCCCAAACTTTTGCATAAATCCTCTCAGCTTATTTTCATTAGGCTGCAATGGATGGTAAGCAGTTGAGTTGTAGCTGACCATGTGATTACTCCTGCCATAATTATTCCCTAAGGTCTTGCCTTTGATATCTGAGAGATGTGAACTGCTGTTTGGTACATTCCCTGCAGGTTGGCTGGTGCTTTCTATCTTGCAGAAGGGCTCGAAGCGGCTATAAACACGCCTTTCACTCAAGCGAGGTCTGAGCTCCTCTTGGCGTTTTGAGCTTGCCAGCTGTGGTGTCACTGAACTTGCTCTCTGAAGAGCAGAAACAGGGGCACTTTTGGGATTAGTATTTGTGGTGGTGATTTCCTTTGCGTCTTGATACTGAATCTGTTCTGTATTAAATCTTGGGGTAGACGCATCTCCTGCAGTTTCTATAAACTTACTTTCAAGGGGGCACAAAAGAGGACATTTTGCATTGCTTTCATCAGATGGTGGTTTTTGAGGTTTTGGGGACTTCAGAGACTTTGGAGACTTCGTTGGGCTCCCAGTGACATCTTCTTTACTTCTGTTCAAGCTACCTTGAGAATTTGATGATGTGTTTCTCTTTCTCCTTGGGGAAGAATCTGTCTTATTCTCAGAAATCTTTGGTTTTTGATTCTCTTCTTCAGAAACCAATGTGTCAGAACTACTACACATTCTGTAAAAGGCTGGACCTTTGTTTTTTGACAAGTTTTCTTTCTTGTCTGGTGTGAGGTTAAGAAGTGATCGCAGTTTCTGGGATCCTTTCTTTAGAAAGCTTGGGGAATTCTTACTTTCTTTCTTTGGTGTACAATCCTTACAAGACTCCTCTTTGTTAGCTTCAGTAAGAGCAGCCATAGAGATTGCCTTGCTAGCAGTAGGGCTCTTCAGCTCTCCTTTGAGGTTCTTTTCCTCCTGTGGCAAGTGGTTGGTCACACTGTGCAAACTTTTAGAGCTCTTCAGAGTGTCTTCTGGAAGTTTTGGACTAACTGGCTCCTTAAGTCTGTGCCTAGTCAATGTGCTGTAAACGTAACTGGATGCATTTTTGTTGTTACCAGGGTCTAATATGGACTTGGAATTAAACATGGGAAAACTTCTCCTTTTTAGAATATTTTCATTTTGAAGGTTATTGGAATTTTCTGCATGCTTGTCTGCACACAGTGTTGTGTACAAATAGAGAGTTGAGTCACCTGTTGCATTAGAATTTACAGTAGGCTTTGTGTTGTCTGCAATATGAACTCTGTGGGGTTTTGGTGCATCTGCCTTAAGTGGGACATTTGTGCTAATCTCTTCTAAAATATTATCTGTTCCATTTTCCACACTTGGAGCATGATTAGATGTCCCTTTAGGTGTTGCACTTCCCTCTGACCCAATTATAGTTGAATTTGAAGAACTTGCACAGCTGCTTACTTCCTGCTGTTCAGGTAACGTTGGCTGAAACACCAATGATGATCGTAAGCGAGAATGAGAATATAGTGCATGAGCTTTAATATTTTCAGCTGTGTCATAGTTATCATACCTGTCACCCAAGGCTGACCCATTAGACTCTACTGGATAATCTGACTGATCATTCAAATAGGATTTAATTCGCCAGTTCCGTAGGAATGATTTTGTTGTGTGTTCAAGGGTTGGCATCCTTTGCTGAAGATGGCGGATGTGATTATCTGTGCCATTAAAAGACCTCCGTACAATGGAATTTCTTTCTGCAAGATTTACCTTTGGTCGTGGAAACTGATCAGCAAAACTCTGCTGGGGTGTATTGTAGTTATTTGCATATCCTCCTCGTAATGAAGAAACAATACTAAGGCTATCAGATGGCATTTTCCAAGTATTTGATGGATTAGTGGCTCTATTAATAGCTCTGTTGAGCAATAGGTAAGGTGTCCTTTCTGGCTTCTCCCCAGCATAACTATGTCTCTTCCAGTGCTCATTTTTTTCACTAGGTTGATACTGCTGCATTGGATTTTGCATATTAAAACCTGGATGAAATGGTTGTTTATTGTAGGCTTGATTTCTCAAACCGTATTTATCCATTTCATTTACAGCGTATCTTCCATGAGTTTTCCAACAAACAGGATCTATCTTGTGAACCTTGTCTTGCCTACCAAAGAGGTTTCTCTGGCTAGAAACTGAAGCCAAGGATGACACTGAGTGTTGGTATGTATCATTATCCCAGAGTGTTCTGCGACTGTTTACCCGCACTAATTCCGGGGCAAATGAAGCAGGAACAGACGAACGGGCGTAGAGCGTCCGGAACTCTTCATCAAAGGATTCAACCAGCTGTCCTGTGATAACCTGAACCATACTGAGGTTGGTTTTTTCAAATGACCACATAAAGCTGAAAAAAAAGAACATATGACCATTAGAAATAGTTATTTTGAACTGAGGTATTCCACTAGACCTTCTTGAGAAGAAAGCTTTCACAGAAACCTGGGTTTTGTACAAATACTTCCTAAATACATAAACAAGTAGTGGGTCTGGTTCTTGTAATTTGCATTTGGAAGGTCTAATCTAATACCAGTCGAACTCAGCTGGAGACTTTCCACTGCTTTCAGTGGGAGCAGGAATGAGTCTATAACAACTTTATTGACCTTAAAAAGAGTGTATTGAAAAAAAAAAAAAAAAAAAAAAAGTATTCAAATGTGAAACAGTGGAATACAAAAACCTACTGGAGCAAAATTACCTCCACAAAGACTTGGGCAAGAATGACTAGACCCATTTTATTTATTCCTGAGTCAGAAGACAATGCTAATGTGTAATTCCAATGTGTGGTTATATTGTGAAAAAAAAGCCCCAAAATATTTGAAATATCATGCGAAACTGCTTCAACAGTTCTGAATGTACTTCACTCTAAGCATATTTTTAAAAAGATGTACGTCAGAACTGTTAAAAAGTTTACATTTTCTAATATGCCCTCTAGATTGGGTATGAACACTTATTTTAATTGCAATGGTGATATTCTGATAAAGGAAATTTTCCCATTTTCTATTGTACTTAGAAAGGCTGAACATATGCTCAAAGCTACTTAACAGCTACAAAATGGGATAAAATAACATGTACATTAAGAATATTTAAATAAGTCCAATATCATGGTGTTGAAAGCATGCAATTTGAGGATTACAACAAACAAAAAAATCTGTTTTCCAATCCTATTTTAATGAAAAAAAAATCACATAAATGATCTTGTATTGTTTGTATTTGTCTCCCAGATGTTGGAAAACTTCCATTTGTTGTATTCACGCAAGTAGTTCGCTGATTTAATTTTACCTGTTCTGTTAGTTTTGCATTTTTAAAGAAATAAGAGTGTGCTGAGTGTTTTGTTTTTCTATTAATTTTTGCAATTAAGAATAATACATTTAGTAATATTTGGAAAAAAACCCCTAAACTTAAATTGAGTTCAGAGATCAAGAATGTAGAAAGACTCATCTTTACTGTCATAGATTACTAGATTCTTTTACAAAGTAAACTTAATTTCTGCATTGATTATTCCATCCATTGTGGTTCTAGGTCTTAAAGCAGTGTTACTTTTCAAAATGAAATGAGAAAAACTGTCACATTCTCACAGACTCTTAACACTGTGTATATGTCAAAGCAGGAAGGCTCTCCCTGGGCTCTCTAACACTGATTCATTTATGAACTTGTCACTTACCTCACTACCATTTTTATACAGCAGTCTGAATTTGGGCCTGGCTGAGACTCAGAAGAAATCAAAAGCCTGATTTTCAAAAGCCTACAGTGGTCAAAGTCAGTGGGTGTAGATCTGGCACCTAGGCACTATGCTGGCAGAAGCTAATTCAGTAGGCCAAAGGAGAGAAACACAGCATAAAAAGAAGGAAAATATTTAATAATGTGTAAGATAAAACTGTCCCTGATTTAACTTACATTTTTTTTCCAGCTTGACAAAGCTATAAGTTCTTCCAGCCTGTGCTTTGCACACATATACTGGAAATAAAATGGAAATTAGAATAAAGAAACTTAGCCAGATATAAAGAGAGACTATGTCAACTTGGGCAACTCTGAATTTGACCATGATATGCTACAGAGTACCACAGAATAAGCCCATAGTGTTAGCTTTCGAAGATTATTATGAGCAGGAGCTATCCAAGAGATATATTAAATAATTTTGGCAGCCTTTTCTGGAGTAAATGTTAAACAAGAATTATTCAAACAATGTAAGAAAAAACCAGGATTAATCTCTCTTTTTTAGCAAGTCTCCAGCTGTAACAAAAGCTATATCCTTTATTTCTTATTTGTGAAGAATTAAGAGAGGATCTCATGTTAGGCTATTTAGCAATGAGTATCTATGAAAACTTGTTATACTGCAGAAAAGATAAAATTTGCTCATGGAGTTCCCCAGAATAATTTTCACAAATAGAAAAAAATTGCAGTAAGAGAGGTACTGAGATGACATATTTTCTACGGACACCTCCGTGACTGATCTTACCTGTAAGAACCATATATGACTTTCTTACAGTCAACAAGAATAAATTTTTGTTCCATTTTTCCATGGAATTTTGTTCCTGTTTTAGAATAGTAATCTTGTCCTTTTACTGTCCGTACCCTCATGTTCTGAAAAAAACACAGATGAAATACTTAATTCCATACTATAATCCATATTTAGCATCCATGGGTTTAAAAGTCAAAGTACAGTAGGAGAAGATTTGTATTACTGCATATTAATAAACTCTGCAGGGAAGTAAGCGATGATCAGATTTGCCCCTAGGGACCCAAAATGGCAAATTATTGCTTTGTCTTCAAGATTCCCCAGGTAACTGAAAAATAAGTTCTGCTTTTCCATAACCACCACTCCCAGAAATTAGGTTCTTCCACAAAAAATCTTCAACAGGAGAAAGTGGTTTTGTAGTGTAAAAAAATGTTCACCATCTGATATACAATCTTTAGAAGATTTCCAAACATCTCAGCTAATCAGAGTCAAAATCTAAAGTGCCAGAATCACTTTTCTCTTTAATTGAACAAGGCTGCCAAAGTGGGGCAGATAACCCACTCAGAGATGACCTGATGAATAATAGTGCCTTGCAGTTTTACCACCAGTAAGATTTCTCACTCAGCACCAAGGGACCAATCCTATTTGCATTCCCCCAGGCATCCTATCACTGGAGACCAGAGAGAAGAGATTAGCACCCACTTCTCCACTTTCCTCAGGAAACTTACAAGAGTATTTCAGAATCCAGTCTTTAAGGTATTACTGAGTTTGCATTACAGATAAATACACCTTAACCTGTATTGTCTACAGAAGAACTTACACATTTACCTGAGATAAATATAAACCTTATCTCTTAATCAGATAAATAAACTAAGTATTATTTAGAAATGTTAAAATGTAAACATTAAAAAAGTGAAAATACAGGTGGATGCTTAGGTCTATTTTCAGAAACAGCTAAAAAAGAATCAATAAGAACCCAATTTGCATTATTGAATGGAAGGTTAATATAATTTTGCATTTCCACCTGCTAATCACTTTTAACAGTCTAGCATTGTGTTTTTCAAATTTTCTGCACTCTGATTTGAACTTTTCTTATCAACGGAAGTAAATTTTCCTACTTTTCCAGTGTGTTTTTTGTTGAAACTTTGAACAAGCCAATTCCACTGAAGCAGATTAGTCTTTCTACAGCAGCTACTCAAGCTTTAAGTAAAACAACTGCATAAAAGGCTTTTCCTTGAAAATTAAATGGTGTGAAAAAAGCAATTCCTGAACAGGTAAAAAACCATACTGGAAAATACTGGAAACTAAAGTGTAGCAAAAGGGAAATGGAGAAACCTTCTCCAAAGTACTGACTGTTCTTTCATAGTCACCTGCAGTTTCTCTTCATCCTCAAGAAAGGCACAGAAGAATTACTGTGGGAGTAGTAAGCTTCTATTCTCAGAGCAACAGTCACTGGGAGTAGCACTTGGATGAGAAGACCATTAATTTGAAGAGCTTTATTACAAGCTAAACTGGAAACCCAGTATGCAACATGATTACTGCTTAGCTCTTTGTCATATATTTTTCATTTTCTGATAAAATTTGAAGTATTCTATGTTCCAGAGTAAGATGTATTTTATTTCTCCCATCGTTATGAAACAGAAACATAAAATATTACTGAAGAAGGCCAAGTCCAAACCTCTCAAAACCACATTAATCCATATAAAATCTGCTCTAATATATGTACATCAATTCTTTCAATCACAGTATAAATGCCTGTAGGTCTTTAAAACTGTATTAAAAAACCAACCTCAAATCCACCCAAAAGATGTTAAGCTTTCAAAACAGTTGTAGATACACATTGCATGGAAGATGCATACCATGGCATTTTTGGGGGTATCACTTGAAATGTATGCTCCTAATTTATTTTATTTTGGAATAAACATCACAGAAAGACATGCAGCATTTTCTGTAACCTCTATGGCATAGCTAATCCAAGTAATCAGAAAATAGTGGCATCTCAAGTTCCAGAGTATGGAAACATTGACAGATATTAACTTCATGAAGGCAATCATGACCAGTGTTAACAGAACCATGGTTTTTTATGTTTTCTCTCCACAAGCTGCCATAGCTCTGTGTACTAGGCAACCAGAGGGCAACCCCATTCACTCATACACAAGAAACAAGCCCAGAAGACCTAAGTCCTTAAAAGCACTCCAGAGCAAAAATTGGTAAAAAATACAAATTTGCTCCAAAACCCTACCAAAAAGCCCTTTTTATTCTGACAAATATACCACATCTCTATCTGATTCCTCTAAGAAGAGCTTTTATAATATTTTTGTCTGGAGTGGACGTGGCAAAACTAGTGAGAGAAACAAGGAATAGCAAATGGAACTATAGAGAAGGAAATATTGGGAAAAATGTAAATATTAGTCTTCTTACTATCTTTCTTAGAGTATAAAAACTTATCTTACATATATAATACTTGCTAAGACATGATGCAGACAGACATAATATGGATTTTCAGGGAAACACTAGTAAAATAGAATCTTGGGCCTTTAGAAATATTAATACATAATAACTTTAAAGAAAAAAGATTATAAAGTATGCATAATTTATGAACTAACATAAGCTTTATGACTACTTGCATGCTACTTTAATAAAAAGCAAAAAGAAGCCAAGTTTTTGAAACATGCAGTATTCCTAAATACATAATAGTGGAAAAATATTTTATAAATAATATATTAAAAAATGTGTCATTTAATCAAGTACAAATTTTGACACCTGAAGAAGATAAAAATCTTTCTAAAGAGAACAATATTTCCAGAGAAGGTTCTGCTGAGAGCTTACCTATTTATGCCTCACTGTTAATTTGAAAAAGCAGTATTTGATAATCACTTTTTGAGTAAGAGGCCTTTTCAGTAGGTTAAGCAGGAATGAGTGGTGAATGTTCATGCACAGAACACAGGAAGCCTTACCCTGAGCCTCTGAACTTGGCAGCCTTGTTTCTCTGTCATTTTCAGAAAATGACTGAAGTTTGACTCATCTAGCAGGAGATAGACTGCAATCCCTCTAGCAGATGCCTCCACAACTTCTCTGAAAATATCCACATCTGTAAACATATCCATAACAATGGCAATGACCTGAGTAAAACAGAAGAAACACAGATTATTGTCTTTTATAAACACACATATAAAACTCTTCACTGAAGCTTGTAGTGGGCAGAAAACACACTAAGATTTTTTTTTTTTTTTAGCCATCAAAAAATTATTTCCTTTCATCATCTTCTCTAAAATAAATAGCTCAAGAGCTTGAATAACCAGACACTGAAGAGCTGGAGGAGTTGAAGACTTTAGGATCCATACTGGTTTCAGCACTTTTACTAGGATGAAACTTTCTCAACTAGTGAGAGCTTGGTTCAAGAAGACTGGAGTGCTGAACACCAGCTATTGCTTCCTTTCAATCTATGAGATTAATGTATTTCTGACTGAGAAAAGCAATGTCCCACTAATGGTATTTTAGAGATGATATACTATTGACATAATCATTAGCAATTTGGGAAGAAACATTAGAGGAAATAACAGAGGGAGAAGAGGTATCTGTGTACCTTTTAAAGATAATACTCTTATGCACTAAAGTCTTCATGAAAAGTTTCAGTTAAAAACCAAAAAAAGTTTACCTTGATTCTAAGGACCTCATCACTTTCAAACTGCACCTTTTCCTTGTTCTTGTTTCTGAGATACACACTGACAACTGAACCTGGCAACCCTATTTATTCATCTGTCTTGTTTCACTTAGGTCTGAGCAGAATCTGCCAAGACAGATCAAGTGTTTTAGGTAACAAGACCAAAGAAGAAAGTCTGTTCTTAAATACTTCTATTACCTGTATCCCCCTCTATCTGAACTCCCTGTTTTCTTCTTAATCTTTCCTCTTTTTCAGATCTTCTAAAAATAGGTGCTCATTACATTGAAATATCGTTTTAAATGTAATCCTGAATGGATTCCTTAGCATACACTGTCATGAATATACATGAAACATTCCAAATCAACAGTATGGCCTTCAAAACTAATTTTCACATTTTCCTGTTGCAAGTATGCTAAGATGCTTGTTTGTTTGCAGCATCTGTGGTTGCAAAGGCTGCTATGTTGGAAATATACAGAAAAAAAGAAAAACAAGAATGAATAATAAAAACTATAATGCAACACTGATTAGAATGTCCAGTTAAGCATCTTCATGAAGAGGGGAGGAGAGGAACAAATACATAAGCAAGCAGGCCAGTAAACTGGTGTCATGAGAGGGATGCATGTGAACTACTATGCAGATTTCTTGTCATTTGGAATTGAACAGGGAAATAGAACTGTTCTTAAACCATTCAGCTTATTAATTTTGGAGTTAATTCTGCAAAGCATCAAAGTAGTTTTTCAGAAAAAGTATGTTTCCCTTCCAGAGTTGAAACAAGGATTACTTTTTGAAACCTAAAGCTTGTGCTAGCTGAAAAATCATTACTGTATATTTAATTTAAGGACATGTATGCAAAGCCACACTTGTGATCTGATAACCAACTAGACATCCATTTTTGCATTCCCTGGAAACCAGAGATGACTCTTGTTGTATGCTCTCACTAGACTGCCCATTTACTCTTAGCAACACTCAATTAATCTAGTCAATGCAAACGTAATTAGGCTTAATTGCTGGAGGAAGAAGGGTACCAAATCTGAATGTCTGCATATGATGTACAGTTTTAAGAGTCATTAGTAGTGATAAGGCCATTTCTGTATACTGACTTATATAAATCAGACTGTAAACTATAGCTTTTGATAAAGAAAGAGTGGAATCCTTAAATGCTGTAGAATATTCTGGCCTTTACATGTATTAAACTTCCTTTCTTTTTTCTGGGGAGGCGGGTGGGAGGGCAGGGGATGGGCAGTGTTCGTTTACCCATACATTTTCCTACTTGGCAGCAGAAGGCAGCCTTGAGCTTGAGGAAAGAGAAAGCTAGTAGGGTATTCAGGGTCTTAAGTTTTTATTAAGAGGACCAAGACAAAGAAGTTACTTCAAAAGAGGTACTCCATAATGTTTATTTACCTTTAATTAAAGCTGAAACAAAAGCTGTGGGATTAGTTATTCACTGCATCTCTTTGGATGAATATATTTTATTACTGTGCTTTTACATATGTTTTTGTAATTGCAGAGATAATTTTCACCCTGATACTTAGAAGATGCAGTCACGTAACAGTGAAATACAGCAAGGATTAAAAACCGATGCAAATTCAAATTGCAGAAAATTGCTCAGAAAAAAATGCCTTAAATTTCTTTTTTTTCTTATTTTCCTTTTTTTTTGTTTTTTTTGTAAGCTGATCACAGAATAGTTGGAGTTGGAAGGAACCTCTAGAGATCATCTAGTCTAAACCCCCCTCTCCCCAGGCAGGTTTGCCTGGAGCACATTAGACAGGAATGCATCCAGGCAGGTTTTGAAAGTCTCCAGAGAAGGAGGCTCCACAGCCTCTCTGGGCAGCCCATTCCAGTGCTCTGTCACCCTCACAGGAAAGAAGTTTTTCCTCATATTTAGATCAAACCTCCTGTGCTCCTGCTTGTGCCCTTTGCCCCTTGTCCTGTCACTGGGTACCACTGAAAAGAGTCCATCTCCCACCTAGGTATTTATAGACATTGATAAGGTTTCCTCTCAGTCTTCTCCGGGCTAAACAGTCCCATCTCTCTCCACCTTTCCTTATAAGAGAGATGCTCCAGTCCCCTAATCAACACAGAATCAGAATCACAGAATCATTTTATTTGGAAAGGACCTCCAGGGTCATCAAGTCCAACCTCTGTCCTAGCATTTCTCTGACCACTGCACCATATCCTCAAGCACCGCAGCTATTTGTTCTTTAAACACCTCCAGGGGTGGATAAATCAATGAATTCATAAATCAAATGAATTGTAACTCAGTAACAGGACATCAAAATCAAGCCTTTTAATGGATGTGTACTGAAAGCAAGAATAGATGCAATTAAAGCCTTTACAGCTAGTGCTCTGTAAATATTTTGTGAACTACTGCCATATTCATTACATCAGTACCTTCACTCCTTTCACAAGCACTAATTAATTATAATATTAGATGGGTATCTTGCAGAACGTGTCATTTAAACTTTGCTATAAAACAGTAAAAAAGATACATTCTCTAATGCAACTGCTTCCTCACATCAGGCTTTACTAAAGAGACCCCAACCATTCTATCAATAACCTAGGAGGGAATAATTCTAAACATCTATTCTACACTGCAAGAGTACTGATTTATCATCATCTCTGTGAGGCTTACTGTGGGCATGCTGTGACAAAAATCCATGTTGCTGGGCAGTGCTTTTGAATGCCACCACCCTTCCTCACCCCAAGACTGAATAACTATATTTCAAAAAGAAATGTTAACTCCAATTTTGTTCGTTGACCTTCTTCTTGGTACTCCAGTCAAATTCGTTTTCACAGATCTCTGTTTTGGAGAGAATTCTCTTGTGGCACAGAGTCAGTGCTATCTGAATCTGGCCTTTCTCAGAGAGCTGGACGTCATGACACTTGCAACAGTGCAGAAAGATGACATAGTACTGCATACCAGGCAGAGGGGGGGTTCAGGCACCACAAAAGAAAGTCACATTTTGTGATCAATGCAGATAGCCTTCCTGCTATTAAGCTATATAATACATCCCACAAAAATTACATTATACTGTTGTTTATGGTTAAGGGTATAAATGTTTTTGCTTGCTGCAGTTTGTATTAGCAGAATCCTAATAAATCATCTGATATCTGTACTTTGTGGCACTGTTGCTAACACCAGGGTGCTTTTCAGATGATAGTTCATTACTTTGGCATTATTTTTTCCAAATTAAACACAGCCCTGAGATGTTTTGCACAAGTCCTTCCATTTCAAAACATAATTTGAAATCATTATGAGTTGCACCTGAATATCTCAGGTCATCTTCAGGCTGGATGAAATGCTGAGTTCTCACAGAGCAACCACATCTTAAATCCTGAGATTAAGTGCCAAAAAGCAGTATAATGAGGGGAGCCCTCTTCTCTAAACAGTCTAGATACAATAATACAAATAGTAATCAAACATTTGAGTATTATCCTTTCTCCTAAAATTACTGTTGCAATGTAATGGAGCAAACTCAGATTATTTATACTTAGGCAACTTCATGAAGCTAATGATATTACTTGTAGTAGATTACCACCAAAATTGGCTTCCTGAGATCATATTTAATTTATTTAACTTGGCTTAGCATTCAGAGAGCAACAGACCATACAGTGTACTTCCAAATGTTCTTCCATTACTGCATTCTTTAAAAGCAGTCTAATTAACTACAGGGTGAAGTCTGGCACTTCACTGTAACAGACAGCTACACTACCTCAGAGGAAGCTCTCCAAACCCTCACTCTCTTCCTCCTCCTGCTCCAAAATAACATTTCCACCATCAATACTGAGCACTCACAAAGTGTACAGCTCAGGTCTGTCATCTGTTCTGATCACCAAGCCTCAGTTTATCACATCACATATCACCTACACAACATAAGCATTTTAAAGTGAAAACTAAATGGAATAAAAAATAACTTCAACATGTACATTAGCAGTCTTAATAACCTCAACAGCTTCTCTCTGTAACAGGATGTTAGACATGTTTACAATCACTGAAAATTTGTTGAGTCACTGTCCAGAAGTCAACAGTTAACCTAGAATTCTAGAAATTTCTGCAAATAAAAATATAGAAAAATGATGCAAAATATTATCTGAAAAATATGAGTGCAGGCAACCACATAAAGCACTACATCAATTATTTAACTGTGCAGGCCACATGGTAAAGCCTCATCTGTTCTGTCCAAGACATGGAAGACAGACGTGTGGGAGGAGAACTTTCTAGCTATCAGTAATGGGGATAAACATTCTGATTCTGGCAGCAAAAGGCAGTGAAAACAGCAGATCTGAAGGAGGAAGTGATTTCACTTTGAAATACATTGTGAAAATAATTTTCTTACAATGTTTCATCTTCTAATAACTACCAGACAATTCTGCCTTTAGCTCGCTTGGCACTTTTTGTGCAGTTTATCATGTCTCTGAATCAGCAGATCAGAAAATCAGGATTAGCTCTTTTACAAATGAAACTAAAACCAACACAAACGTTCTCTGAAGTGCAGATGTGACTGTTTTCTCTGAAAAGTGAATGCCCAGAAAGCTACTGCAGGCTGAGCTATCGACTCATACATGTTACCATCTTAAAATGACACCTTCTGTGTTTGCTCTTCAACTGGGAATTTTACAGGTGAGTATCTTGCAAAACATATGGGAGTGAGCTACATCAACTCTATGAAAGTGATCTGTATCTATGGGTTTGGTAGTTGTTATTCTGGCTGAAGGATTAGTAAGAGCTCGGCCCGAGCTGACTGAATTGCAGGAGACATCACCTTGCTGCAGCCAGCAGCAGAGGTGATCATTCTTTTGAAGCTTTACTTCTGTGCATGCAGATTCAAGTTTCAGCAAGTCACGGAGATGAGAGGAGGGAAGGGGATATTCTGGGGATTCTCTGTAGGGACTTTCCAAGAAGCATTTATAAACCTAACCCTTGGAAGAAAGGATCTGTAAAGAAACAGCTGCTGCCCAGTGACTGGTGCACCACAGATAAGAAAAGATTTACCTAAATCCACAAAGAACCATCATGCATGAGTAAAGCAACCAGCATTTAGGGTTCCATTTTAACACTTTCCTTTCTGCTTGCACAGCTCCCTTCAGTAATGAACTGCTTTTGGTATTTAACAAGCAAGCTGTGGTCTGTCACTGTGAACAGAAGCGGGCAGAGGTCCTAGAGAGAGGCACATAAGGCAGCACAGAAAATCCTTGGTGTGACAGAAGGAGTATGTTTGGGAGCTTATTCTGCCCTTTCTTCTCTTGCCATTGATGTCCTTTCTGTGTTCTCAGTGCCATGTGGGCTGCAGCTGGTTGGGTAGCAGGACTGAAATATTTGTGTTTAGCTCTTCAGAATGTTCTTACTCAGTTGTTATTTTGGTAAACTGCCAAGTTTTTCCTGAGGAAAGCAAGCAGAAAGGAAATGCCAGGATTTCTGACAGCTTACAACTCAGCTATTCCAGAATGGAAATTCATAATGAAACTAAAAGGTACTTCTCTAGCCTCCAGCTTTCTCTGTGATGGATTTCAAAGACTTGCTGCTTCAGAAATAATTTTTTATTTAAAGAGTTTTAACATCTTTAATATGTGGCTTCTCACTGGATGCCTTAATATGCACGGAATGTTCAAGCTACTTGAATTAATATTATATTGCTGTATTTTTTATTTTCAATTTGTTTTTAAATTGAAGTGCTCATTTATTCATATGTGTATTTCTTAGTGACTGCCCCAAAACAAACAATGTGCAACCCTGTGATAAGCCTTAATTATTTTCTTTTTAAAGTGCAAACAGTAATTAGAACTAAACTCTTAATAAATTTTACTTTTTGTTCTGCTATGCAGGATTGAAAACCTCCCATGAAAACCTCAGAGACCAGTCTCAGTTGTGAGACTTCCACCAAATAATTGGAATAGTAGTTGGAGCAGTAGATGCTCCTGGCTAGCTTCTACATGGCCAACAATGAGCTGACTCCCATATGGTTAAGAACTCTTTCAATACTCAAAACTGTGAATGGCTGCCATAAATTGTCACACACTGATAAGAACGTGGGTAGAGGCCACCTCAAACTTGTGGAGGGTGAAAAGGGAGGAAATACAAAGGGACACAAACCCTTTTTAAAATATCCACTCAAATTCATCCTGCTTACAAATATTCTTCATGCTAAGGTAAACCAGACGGGGCACCAACACTTCTGAGGAGTCTTTATAAGATTTCCTTCAATAAATCTTAAAATGAATTGCTGTTTATTAAAGACTCAAAGTAAATGTCTGAGATTTCAGCTAATCTGGAAACAGTTCTTGAAAAGAGTTTTGGATTTTTTTCCATAATGTCAGAGTACATTTTGGTGGGCCTTCTCAGACCAGGAATGGAATGAAGTTTCAAGTCAGTCTGCCTTGCCACTGCTCCATTTCCTCAAGAATTGTATATAAACACATTGTCAACACTGAGCCCCACTTCCTCAGAGTTTACATATTTAAAAACACTAAACAATATATAGAAACCACAATATTAATGAACATTTACAGGCTGTAGACTTTAAACTATAGAAACAAGCAATGTTTCTTTAAAGTAGACAACTTTGTTGATTAGACACTTGGAAACAATGAAAAGTTATCTTAATCAAAGGCAGACTTATAGGAAGAAGAGATGATTCAGATTCACTTTTCTAGACTAGGAAGAATAATTTTAAAGTTTCCTTAAGCTAGAGATGTGCACTGTTTGTCATCTTTCAGACCTTAACAGTAAACATGTTTCTGAAATGAAATTAAATGGAAGGAACTTAATATCTGATATGCATATTTTATAAACAACATACTTAAAATATCCTGTGGTGCTTCTAGTATATGTGTATTTCAGACAAAAAAAAAAAAATCCTATGAAACTTAACAATGTTGTTCAATATTATAATACTGACTGAAATTCCTTACTGTTACTTACAGGAATGAATATGTACTACAGGTACGTGGAAAGATTATGGGAAGATTATCATGAGTGAGCTCTCATGGCAACTGCAGGGAAGCCAAGGGTTCAGGGCCAGCCAGGATGGGTTTATGGATCTTGCTTAACAAACCTGATCTCTTTCTATGACTATGTGACTCACCTTTTAGATGGGGGGAAGGCTGTGGATGTTACCTATTTCGACTTTAGTAAGGCCTTTGACACAGTCTCCCACAGCATTATCCTAGAGAAACTGGCAAATCATAGTATAGACCCTCCCTCTTTGAAGAGCTTCAAACTCAGCTAAATTTCAGATTTGAAAAAAAGATCTGAGTTTGGATACTGAATGTGGGTGGGCTTAAAAAAAAAAGGTTTCTACACGTTTGCATTTCATTGCACATTTTATAACCACAGTGTTATGATATTGACAATAAACCTTTTGCTTCCTGCTACAGATGCTCTTTACTTCACTCCCACTACTTTCAAACCCTATAGATGTATCTAATTCTGTTTAAGGATCTGAATTCAAGCAGTAATATGCTTAAGGTAAACGAGAAAAACAGAATCCAGACTGTTTAACATTACTGGTCACAAGTCAGTGATGGGTCAGTATAAATGAAAGCCAAGGACTCTCCCTTATAAATAGAAAAGGATGAAAAATGAGAAGTCTCCTAAGGGTTTAACTCCAACATGTTCTCCATTGACCTTATATTTATCTTTAATTTTTTTCCACTTCAGTTCCATGACATAGTGAAATGCATTTATAAGTAAAAATACCATGAGTGGACAGATACCTGTAGTACTATTTATGTTGCTAAAAAAAGCAACAGCACTGATATCAGATCACTATTCTGCAATATATATTACAGATATAATGAATGCCTGCATAAGTCTGTATGGAACATTATTACATCTGAACACCAGGTAAACATCACAACTAGGTGATTTTAATTATTTATTTTGTTTTTTAAAAACAAAATGGCACTTGAGCAGGAACTTCCCTGATACCCAGGAGAAGAGGATTACATCACCTTCTTACAGAGCAGCTACAGTTAATGGTATGCAACACATTTCTAATGGCTGTGTGCTTGCAGGCTGCATTTTATTTTCACCTATTTTAAAGACAGGTTGTGAAACTAATTAATTAATTATTGTCTGCAAATCATGTTGAGATCCTCTGGTGAAATCCATTACCCTGTCATGCTAGATTATTTATTACAGATTAAAGGAAAAAAATAATTGCAGGCTATTCTGAAAGCATAAGCATAATGTCCCAAAGATAAGAAAAAATTAATTTAGCTAATAAGTTATCATGTGCAGCTTCTCAGGAAAAAAACAAATTACATTTTTTATGTACATTACCATATGGAGCAAGACATCTGAAATTGTAGGGAACCAATAAAAAAAATACCTGCTCAAACCTCCTGTGGAAGCAAATTGAAATTAAGCAGATAAGTAATTCTACAATTCTCCTAGACCCCAGTGGAGTAGATGGTGCATTGGAACTAAATAAGGTATTAAACAAAATTTAACTCCTGGATCAAGTACAGCACTTAAAAAAAAAACCAAAACAAACAAAGGAGGAATTACAAGGAAAATAATTATTAGTTGAGATAATTACAATTTCAGTAGCAATAGTATGCTTTAAAATACTATATTAAAAAAAAAAATCACTTTTGAAACCCTCTAAAATCTTTTCAAGAGAAACTTGACAGTTCCTGTTCAAAGGTGAATCTTCTATAGATAGTGAAGCAGTGAAGGCAGTACCAAGTCAGTGTATAAGAAAGAAAATTAATAGAAAGAAATTAAATAACAAACCAAAAAATATCCCACATTTATTTCCTATTTCTTTCTTCCAGGATTATTCTAAACTGAACTTTTAATCTTTATGTGAGATGAATTTTTAATACCCATCTTTGTAAGACAACGAGAAGCCATGCATCTTAAGAATTATCTTGGTGACAATTGTATTTTTTTTCTACATGCAGTTAGCATCAGCTTTCACTGATCTGCAGATAAAGCTCCTCGGCAAGGCCACAGGAGAAGTATTAATTCATCACTTGCAATTTGATAATGTAATTATGCAAAATCATGGGAAAGAATATTTTGTCTTAGTAATAACTTCAGATCAGATAAGCATAATACTTCATTTTCAGTATCTGCCAGTCTTTCCTTTTAAATGCAAAAGCATTTTTTAAAAAATTTCACGTTTAAACGTTTATTCATTGCATTCTTAATTATTATTTTTTTTAATTAGAGTCCTAGGCCACTTCCAGGATGCATCTGGAGAGCTGCAGATACAGGGATACAGGGCCAGGCTGCAGGATAGAGCTCTGTAATCCAGAATCCACTCCCTCACCACAGGCAGGCACTGTTATCCTGTGCTCATGGTCTGCTCCTCTTTTTCTTTTTTTTTTTTTTTTGTCCTCTCAAGGATAATGTGAAGCACTCATTCATGAATTAATAAAATGAACAGTTATTAAAATAAATGAGTTATCAAGGTGCAAGGAACTGAACCCTTCAAATTTAATTGAGCTAGTGACCAACATGGCAAGTTAAGAGGGCTTTATGAACAGGTAGAAGAGAAACATGTTACCCTAAGTCTTCAATTGTACAACTTCACATATATGAGATGATCTCCCTTTCTACAGAATCTCCCTCCTGATATGCATTGCTTGCTGGAACACACACATCACCTCGTGTCTGTCATGCTCCCACCCACGTTTGGGTAATAATAATAAGAGATCTAATTATGAAGCATACTGAACACTCGCAAGAAAAGTAAATCTCCTTCTAGAGCAAGGGGCTTTCTTCCAAAACATCACAGCAGTCACACAGATTTCTTCTTCCCAGAGGAAGAAGAAAATCAGTCTCAGGGGCACCTACTGCTGCTTTTCAGTAGTTTTTTTTTTTAGAGAGTTGCTGCTGCTTTGTGCCACTGAAGCCCTCGAAGCCACAAAACACTTCCATGTTTAACAGATGTATATCTCTGGGGTATATATGCTAACAAACATGAGGGGTAGAGAGGTGTCAGGATTTAGGGCTGGGGACATCAACTAGAGCTAGAACAGATGCTCTCTGTTAAACCCACTCCCCACACAAAGGGGAAGAGAAAAGGAATAAGGAAGAGAGACTTATCCATTAGAAAAGTAGTGTTGCTTATCTGCCAATTGCCAGAGGAGGAGAAAGAGCGAGGCAGAGACTATTTTCTTCACCAAGATGCCAAGAAGCCCTTTATTTATTAATTTACAGCTCTTTTTATACCCTTTTAACTTTCAGGCAATTGGACAAGAAGCCACAACACCCATAGTCAAAACATCTTTCTGTTGTTTTACAAATAGCTGCCACCAAGATCACAGATGGTGGGAATCTTTGCAATCCAACAGGAAGGAAAATTCCATGCAGTAGTATTTTAACATCCACAAAGTAGAACACCTTTAAAGAAAAAAATAATAACAAAAATAGAATATACACAAATACATGCAAAAATAGTATTAAATCCAAGCCTTCTGGTGTTAATTATGTCACCATCACCACTACTGCTGTGGAGCAGGCACTGGGGAAGTCCCAGACTGGACTCAGTGGCAGATAGGAACAGGATTCAGGGGCTGGATTCTAGTACCAGATTCAAGACCACGTGGACTGGGATTGAAGGCAGAACAGAGTCCTCCTTGGACACCAGCTGTTGAAGAAAAGAGCTTTACCCTCCAGATCCCTTAGCTTTATACTGAATATGACGTATATGGGATGGAATGCCTCGTTGGTCAATTTAGGGTTACTACATGTCCTGTCCACTTCTTCCTGTAGGTGCAGCCTTTCACTTTCTGCACCCCCACCATGGTACAGTAATGATCCAGCAGTGGCCTTGATCTGCATACCAGTCCTCACTAGTAACTCTCAACATGGGGTATTATCAGTGCTACAAGCAGACACTGTGAGAACATGCTGCTGACTTCAGAAAAGTGTAGTTAGTTAGAAGAGACTGAGATGAAAAGTAAAATCACCACACAGAAAGAATTAGTTCTGTTCTAACTCAAACCAAAAAAAAATCACTTCTTTTGCCATCAAAACCAGAACTTGTCTAATTGTAATGAACAAGTGGCAGAAGCACCACTTGCAAACCACCCATAAACTTACATTAAGCCACATTCTGTTGGAAAATTTGCTTTTGAAAAATGTGCCAAGCGTGACAATAGCTTAATATACTAGATTAGTGGAGTAGCTTGAAATAAGGATGGAGATAAGAAGCTGAAATACCTCTGTGGAGAAGAGGTGAACATTTTATTCCAGGAACACTTTGGAAAATAACTGCTTTTTGATGCAAAACAGTGCCTTTCATATAAACATTTGTTCTTATGAAGTAGCTCTGATCTCAGGAAAGATCTTCCCTTGAGGAACAAGTCTACTCCAGATTCATGCCAATAAGGCTCTCCATACCAGAGTGCTATGCATCCTGTGTATGTGTAAAGACCATGCTTTCAGTAGTACAGTATGTATGCAGGCATGTTAAGGACTGCACACACACATGCACACACACTGACTGGAAAAGAAATATTTGCCTCTTTCCTTTAGAGAAAAAAAAATAAATCAGACCAGCACTCTATCAACAAAATTGTGGAAAAAAACAGAACTTGTTTCAGATGTAATAACAGGACAGCTTTTATCCTTTTTTTCTTGCTCACTTAAAAAAAAATGTATCTTTTGCTATTCTTCACAGTCATTCCTTGTAATTCTGAACCTGCTTGCAGATATCCGTGCAGTCTACATTCACTAGAGAGATGAGATGCACCTGTCAGGAAGAAATTTTTCAGAGTTTATGCTTTTTCGTCAACCATGACCAGCATCTGGCAATTGAAAGATATTCCTGTCTCTTATCAATCATAAAAAAATACAATATATTATCTTAATAACGTAGGAACTATTTTTGCAGTGAAATGAGTCAAGTAGGCAAGAGGTTAAAGATATGAGGTCTTTGAATTGATACAAATGTATGAAACTATAAAAGCACGTGAATCACTCTGAAAAAGCATTTTAGCTACTTCTAGAAGATATTAGTGTAGTAATGTATTTTTAATAGACTAATGTCATTTATGGCCTTCAAATCATTTACAGCATAACTGAAAAACCTTACTGAAGTCTGCTACTTCTCTGTCATAAAAGAGCTGGAAAAATTACCAGAAAAAAACCAAGCAGAATTCTGAATTCCTTTTAAATTACTGACAATAACACTTAAGTGAATATAGAAAGCTTTTCATATGTAAAGTACAAACCATTTCATAAACGTGGGAATGACATTATTGCATCTATTTTTACCTGGGAAACTGAAAATATACAGGGGGTGTGTGCACATGTGTGTCACCTTCAGGGGCATCTGAGTCAGCCCATCTGTAATTAGTTTTGTGACTGGAAACAGCCTAGTCATGCTGAAGTGAAGCTCTTCGAAGGTGAAAACACCCTGCTCCTTGTGCATCTCATCGCTGCACTTCCCATGACATGTGAACAGATCTTTTAGAGGCTAATGGTCTGTACTTAGAGAGACGCTGAGCATCCCCAAGTCCCTCTGAAAGTGATCCCTGCAGCTATGCAGCAGCCGAGCCAGGCCTTCCCCTCCAGTCCTGCATTTAAAATTCTCTGCACCTTCTCTTCTGGCTGACTGTCATGTTGAGTGATGAGACACATAAGTAGAAAGCTCAGGCCCACTTGGTCTGAGCTTGTAAAATGGCTTTCTTCAAGCAAATTCCACCATTTACAGAAAAGTCATTGTACAGAAAAAGCCCCATAAAATAAATCTGATCTCCTGAGCAATTATTAATTAGTTATCCAGAAATTCTGACTGTAAAACTAGCACCCAAATGTTTTAAGGTCATATTTATTCTTACTATCAGCTCTTTGAAGATGCAACACTGTCAGGCATGTGTTGTGCAGGGAGTCAGATTTCATTATCATAATGTTCCCTTCTGGCATCAAAATCTGTGACTCTCTCAGTTTTATCAACCTCTGCTGATTTTGCTGTCTGGAAATGGCTGCAATGGAAGAATAGGGAGGGCCCCAAAAACTGGTACCAAACTAAGAGTTTTTAAAGGTTCATGTTTACCCAGCTCTTTTTCAAAACAACTTCTAATAAAATATATTAGAAAATCCTATCTAAAAAAGGAAAGCAATGACAGGCCCCATGAAGAGGGTACGGGAGAACACAGCACAAGCAGCAGGGTATAATCAAGAAGAAGACTGATTTATACAAAAAACTGTATCCATTAAAATATCAGCATCACTACTAGTACTGGAGAGGGAGACTGTGTCTCTGTGAATGAGCTCAAAACTAAGGCCTTGACACTGGGATTTTGAGGGGAATGAACTTGGAGTGTGGGAAGTCTCACTGAATGCAGAACATAAGACTCATTCCCTTCGAAACCCCAGGCATAAAGCACTCAAAAGAGTGGCTGAAAACACACAAGCAAGTAAATAGTGCAGATGAATGATTCTCTGAAACACTGAGCAATATTTGGCAACTTGAAAACAAGTGAGACATGTAATTTGAGATTTTCTTCCTTTTGTGGTTTTGAGCAAATTTATGGAAGGAATTAAAAAAAAAAAAAAAAGAAAGGTCATTAATGTTAAAAATCCTTCCTGGACAACCTGCTGACCTTCAAGAACCAATCATGACTTTGAAATGAATTTCATCCCAGGTGAAATACCATTTGTAATTTTCATAATGCCTTCAGTTAGTTAAATATGTTCCCAGTTATTATGAAAGACTTTTCGCACACATCATATTCATAGGTGTTCTGCATTGCATTCAGCAATATTTACTGTGGCAGCTGCTGACAGCAAGCTCTTCAAAGAAATTCCTGAGTGTGTGTGTGTGCATATATATATCATATAAATGTTATGCAGCCTGTTTATAGAGGTAGTGTGAAAATTATTTAATGTCACTTTTTTTTTTCCTTTTTTTTATATAGGTGAAGAGATTTCCCCTATTTGGTTTATATACTTTATAATAATAAAATTGACCAAGTAGGATGTTTTGGTTTACTGTTTCAGGCTAAAATCCCATTCACAGCAACAGTTAGGCAGTTTAAAAACAAAGCTAGAACAGACCAATGCTTATTTTACATAAATATAAAAATATAATTCAATGTATTTTTACTTTAACCTTGTACTATAGATTTAGAGGAAACGGAAGACACTAACTAAGGGGGGGGAAAAAAAGTACTGGATTATTTTAAATTTGTATGTTACAAAGCTTCCCATATTTCTGAAATTCTCCTCACTAGAGAAGTAACTTAAAGATTGGTCAAAATGATTTCTTGCATAATTTCCAAATTTCCAAACTGGTTAATATTTAGCATACTTACCAGTATCACCTCCACTGTTGGTGTCCACAAAAATGTCTGCAATAGGGATTAATGATTTTTTTTGTATTTCTGTACCATGTCAGGGATTTTTTTTCCTAAAGTTTGTGACCCACTGTCAGCAAAGACTGATCAAGGAGTCTGCTCAAACTTCTTACTCAGCTTTGAGCAAGTTCCATTCGGGTTTTTAAAGTTAGAAAATCTATGTGAATATCAGGGTGAACTGAAGCAATGTCACAGGTACTTCCATAAAACAAGACAGATTTCTATTTTTTGAATTAAAATGCCACAATTTCTTATTTCTCATTCAGTATAGTATTTTCACAACAGGTAATGCAATATAACTGTGTTCCTGGAATGTTTCAGTCAATGTACTTTGCTGAAAATTCTCAAAAATCTTTAAATACCCAGTATTTTGTGCTCTTTTTAAACTAATTATATTATATGGAAAGCAGTTTTAAAAACAATTTTCTAATTCTGATTGCAGACACTTGGTAACTTCAATGACTGCACTTAAGTACTATTGGTTTATAATTCAAAAATTAGATATTTTTTCTAAATATCTATATTTTTGTTACACACAGTCTACTACCTTAAAAACAGACAGCTGTGTTATGAACTAGAGAGCAAACTCTAAATGAGTTTACTCTCTAGTTCATAAATTCTAAATTAAACTGAAATGCTTTCTTCTTTCATTTATATCTCAAGAGGGACTACTTTCTATAATTAAATATAGTGAGTTGCCTCCTCAGATAGTATAAGAAATGTGTCTCTATAGAAATTAGCAGAGTATGAAATTCTGATTCTCCAGATGTTTTGAAACACCAACCACAAAATGTAAAATGTTTGTGTCTACCTGTGTACACACAATTTTGAATAAGCAGTGTCATACTGTTCAAGAAACTATTTCGCAAGGTGTGTTGTTTTGGTTTTGGGTTGGTTTTGTTTGTTTGATTTGGTTTTGTGTTGTTTCTGGTTTGTGTTTGTTGTGTTTTGTTTGGGGTTGGGTTTTTTTATTTATTTAAGAACATACAGCATTTATAAAACAAAATCCATAAACATGGACAGTTCTACCATAATAACTAAATTCCAGATGTTCACTTCTTACTGTTGTTTCTTTCTTCTTTGCTTTTTTGCATGCATAAAGCAGTGCATATGTTTTTAACAGATATTTTGCAAACATGTCAAAAGCCTCGGAGTACAATTTGAGAAACTTCTCTAAGAAATTTTCCTTGCACTGTGTGTGAGCTCAATAAGCATGTGTAAAGTGGAAGAAGATAATGAAGCCTCTATTGACAGTACAAAGGTTTACTAGCAGAGGACACCACTATTTTGGTTGAGGCTATTTATATGAAATTAAGAGAAAAAGAAGTTTTTTTATAGACTTTCTATATTGGCAAAAACTATTATTGTTCTTTATACATCAATGTGATAAATTCATCTTGCTCTTGATTTTCTTTTTACGGGACCAGCCTATCTTCTGTAACATTCATGTGTGCATCCAGTCCTTTGGGTTAGACTTCTGTGGGACCTGGGCCTGCACATGCATTCTGGGATCAGTAAAGGAGAACTGAACAGTAGAATAGAATCTGGAGAAGGGAAAGCCTTCCATCAGTTTCAATACCTTGCTTGGGTTTCAGATACTCAGTTATTCAACACAGTTTTTATTTAGAATAAAAAAATACAGCAGTCTGATTGGACAAACATTATTCTCTTTTTAGTTGCTCTCAGTGGAAGCATCAACTGAAGATATATGCTCATTTTATACTACAAGTGTACTGTGGCACGAGAAAGATTAATTAAATGTTTTAAATCAGACTCTTAATGATACATGGTCATATCCCTCGGCATCAATCCTGCAAACACATATGCATGTTAAGTTAATGGAACCTCTCCTGTACACAAATGAAAGTATTTTAATCCTCTCAGGATTAGGGAACTAATTCTGTTTGAAGAAGAAAAAAAGAATCTTCTTTGAGCAGGTATTATATTCTTTCTCTTTGCCCTTTACTAAATAGCTAAAGAAATATTTTATTAAGGCTTTTACTAGATGTATTGTTTGGCAAAATGATTAATAATGAGAATAATTAGATTTCTGGCTTACTGTCATTCAATAATTCTAGAATTTACGACAAAAATAGATGATGATATATCTGCAATCATATAGTGCATCATTAAATCTATCATGAAATATAATGGTATTAGTGGAAGTCATATAGAGCTAAAACAAGAAAAAAGGTTATTAAAAAAAAAAAGAAAAAGAAAAAGAAGAAAAGAAACAGAATGGAAGGGGCCAATCTCTTTTATGTAGTGCCCAGAAATAGTCCAAGGAACAATGGGTATAAACTGGAGCACAGAAGGTTCCATCTCAACATGAGGAGGAACTTTTTTTACTCTGAGGGCAATAGAGCACTGGAACAGCTGCCCAGAGAGGTTGTGGAGTCTCCTCCTCTAGAAACTTGGACAACCCATCTGGATTTGTTCCTGAGCAACATGCCCTGGTCCTGCTTTGGCAGGGGGGGTGGACTCGATCTTTAGAGGTCCCTTCAAACCCCGACCATTCTATCATTCTAAGAATCAGTCATATTTTCCAGTTTCATCTCTATGCTTTTCTCATCTGTATTGCCTTTGAGCAAAACTGTGTCATTTTTGTTACATTTTAAAGGAGCTTTGTGGAGACTTGGGAAGTATATACTGCTGTTAAGAGTTGGATCCACTGATGGTTGATATTCTTAGGCCAATCCTCATGGTAAAGACAAGTCCCTATCAAACACATCCTGTACAGCCACATATACCTGCCTATTATTGAAAAGAAACCCACACCCTTGACAGCGACTTTTCAGGCAATTATTGCTTGCCTGTGCTAATCCACTATTAGGCAGTGCCAAGAAATTATTCAAACAGCAGACAGCTTCAGATACTATTGTGCTCTGTCATGCTAGATGGAGAACTGGTTGCTTTAACAGGCAGTATCCCCCTGGAATTGAAGGGAAATCAGATTTGCTGGCTGACACTGCCACTTCTATGCACTGCCTCTGATGTGTGTGATCAGGAGCTACAGCTCACTATCAGTGAATTCTGCACAGCTTAAAAAGGGTTGCCCCTTGGTGGGCATTTCTTGAGAAAGGACCCACAGAGAATCAACTTCTCCTGTGCTGGTTATTTCATCTCCATTATTACAGATCTTAAAAAGCCTAGTATGAAAACACTAACTACAATACCTTCTGCAGGCTGATGCCACTCAGGTTCACCTGAATTAGAAGGTGATGTCTAGCGCTTTACCTAGTGCTTAAACTATAAAGAGAGTTTATTGAGCTGAAGTGCAGCTTGTTTAACAAAGAGTGCCTGCAGCTCCAGGAAACAGAATGAAAATAAGGCCGAGATGTTGTATCTGCCGTTTGAACTGTGGGCACACCCATTTGGCTCCCTGAACACACAATCCTGTGCTACTGTTCGAGCCTGATTGCTAGTGGATGAAGCAAATATCAAAGTTTTCTTTTCATCTCTAAGAGATACCCTGCATAGCTTCTCATATCCTATCGCCCTGCTACATCTCTTCCAGCAGGATCACTGACAGGCAAAAAGGCCCGAGGAGATCTGGTGCTGCAGTTTGGAAAGGGACGCAGTAAAGTTTTTTGAAGGCAACTTCATGCCCACACACTTTGCTGGGGTCACCACAGACACTGTTTTTGAGGAATTTGTTCTCATTCCCTCATGCCTTGCATCTTCTGGGCAGTCAGTGCAAGCATTCCAGGACAAGAGACAGAACAGGTTAAGATAATCTGCTCTTAGTTAAGGTATGAGAACACCTTGAGTATGTCTTGAAGATACACCTTCTTTGATTATCTGAAGATAAGAAAGGGCTTTATGTTTTTACAAACATTTTTGAAAAGTAAGCACGACAAAGGAAGTTATATACTAATGTGAAATGGTTTTTTTGAGAAGAACAAATGTTTCTCGGGGATTACTTTTCACATCTGTAACACTAAATGCACAACTGATTTTTTAATCAACTAAAACCACAGAAACAAGAAAATAAAACTTATTTTCTGGCCCCTACTTGCTCTGAATACTGTTTGATAACACTCTGAGCTTTTGGTTTATAATTGTATTTCATTTTAAATTGCAAGATATAATATTTAATGCTTTTTTTTGTGGCTCAGAATTTTCTTCTATAAAACTGCACACACTTTGGTTGTTCTTTGATGGTTGAGGATAAAAGAGATCATATAAATTCTGAAGATAGTGTTTATACTGCAGTAGTCATATGTCTGTACTGGCTGGCACCAATCAGGAAGGCTAAGATGCCAGTAAACTGTATTATATACAGACATGCAGGGAAACATAATGATGTTTACAGCTTCACAAAACAAACACCCATGATAGGGGAAAAGATTGTCAAACAAAGGCAAGGAAAGCAGAGCTAGCTGGTTTGGTTGCTTCCACTTATGTATTTATAATGCAAATAGTGCTACTGTAAATTCAACTGGCTTACTGATAAATGGACTATATACTGAAAAAAATATTAACCCTGTTGATCAAGCAAGGTATAGCCAGATGTTGCAATTGTCTATTTTGACTATTTCTATTGAAGTAATTTTATGGATGTCTGCAAATCCTACCATAAAGTAGCAAGCTCAACACTAGTTATGATGGTATATGATATTATGAAGGTATGATATTTTGACACCACATTAGCACAGTTGTGACAAAAATGGTAATACCTATATTTTAGTTTTAAAAGATGTAATTAACTAATTGATGAGTATCAAAGATGTCAAAATACTCTCGCAAACCTCAAACCTAATAGAAACCTTTGAGTAAAAAACTACCTCAAGCAATTAAAAATTATAGTATCAGATTCCCACTCCCCAGGCTAGCTCTTGACTCTGCTTGCTTTTCACTTTTGGATCCTTCCCACCTCATGGAAACACTGATATCACGTTTAGAACAACTGTGTACAAGAAACATATTTCACATTAGCCTCAGGCTTTCCAGATGATAAAAGTGCTTGCAGACATGTCCCATTGCAGATATGTCCTCCCTGCCTGCATTGCAAGGGCACAGCTATGACTGCTCAGGAACTGCCCTTACACAGCAGGAGGGAGAAGGAGCCAGGCAAGTAAAACTGTGAAGACTCCATCTACTTGTGAGCAGATGGTAAAAAAATTGATACTGAGTAAGACAATAAGAGCACTCAGAGAAGACACGTCTCCTCTTCCAATGCATGGCATGTGTGCTGTGTAATTAGAAAAGCTAGGACATGACCTCACTCTAATAAATCCATCAAAAGACACAAACATCATGTTTCACCTGGAAGCCATATGCATGACTGCCATGCTGGTTTCCAGCTAATAGGAAGTCATTTAACAGAAGGTGAGTGGCAGTGAATGATGGATGAACCCTTCAGCATAGCAGCTGAACCAAAAAGGTCCTGATGAAATCCTGGTGGAGTAGAATACTTTGGCAGGGGAAATGTTGCCTACATGCTTTCAGTGTAAGCACTCAGCTTGGAACCGAGTCTTTCTACGTGTTACTCTCAGCATAAAAAAAAAAAGATCCATGGTTTACCAGACACTCTGCAGATGATATGGAAAACTTTTCAGTGGAATGGCTGTTGCATTTATCCATTCTCTCTCCCAGAATTTCAGATTGCTCTAGGTTGTTGGGTTTTTTTTGTTGTTGGGGTTTTTTTTTTTAAAAAAAAAAAAAGCAACACTCCCCATCTGCTTGGACTCCTGCAATTAATAAGCCAAAACAAGCACTGCCAAAAGTACAATTCAATGTTATCATTCTAGTTGGTGTTCAAATGATATTTTAAAAAGTTGGCAAAAAATACTGTTGAGACAATAAAAAAAGACTGCTTAACACACCCATATTCTACAAGCTTCTTTCTGTATAGAAACATCACTCATCATAAAGGCATGTAAAGAATTTCATTTTCTTTCATACTACACTGCAGCCAGTACTAGATTATTGTAAACCAAATGAGATCAATAGTGTATATTTTTTTCTGTAATACATGACTCACTCTTGACTGAGATAAGAGAAAATAAAGTGAAAAAAACCAACCACAACAAAACAACAAAACCCAGATTGTAAGAAACTATTTTCACTTACCCAAGCAGCCTACCTACAGTGGATCCAGCAAGCCTTAATATGAATTTACACTTGTTTACAATGTAACTTAATTCTTTCCTGAAGGTCTGAGTTTTGTAAACCTTTCTCCTATTAAAAAACCCAATCATAAGTAATTAAAAAAAAACAAAACCAAAAAAACCAAAAACAATTATTTTTTTTTTAAGTTTTGCAACTATCATTGATTTTGTGAACCCATGCTTAAGACTGATAGGCTATTTGAATAAAATAAAATCAGTATAAAGTAATACAAATTTACTGAATAGGGTGCAATTTCACACATTCCATAAGAAATCCCAAAAGTATGTCAGGAAGTTTTTCAGTGCTTTCTGGCCCGAGCTGCAAACCAGCACTCCTTGGGTTGTCTAAACAACACGGTCCTTTAAAAAACAGGTCTGAATTCTCTCCATGAAGAGCTGATCCTGACTTGGCTATCATTCTAAACAACTCAGAGTTATGCATTCTCTCTAAAACTGTAGGAATGCTTCAGTGGTGGAGAGGAGAATCCAGTTAATGAAGTGAAAAACACACTGCCCAAGGTAGCTTTCAGTGTTCTGTCCTGTCCTTTCCCTGTTGCCTCACCCTGTCAATCACACATGAGAAGATAGTACAAGCTGGTTTTTGCACATCTGTACAAGCCTTGTAACTGACAGTTCTGAGACAACTCTAATGAAAGTCACATAGGGAAAGACACATTACTGAAGTCTCTGTGATACTTTATAGTCAGAGAAGGAAGGTTCACGTTAACCTGACACAGATGAGTAATCAACTTGATGCCATTTCTCAGATGAATAATCTTCTCAGGGAAAAATTGCTAAACATTATCAGTTGTGGTTCAGACAGCCCAGCCAGGTTGAGTCAGGCTCAAGCTTCAGAGAAGCCGGAAACCTGTCAATGATTAAAGGTAGAAGATTCCAAAATACACAAGAAATAAGGCTTAAAGGCTTGTTTGCAGAAGTCTGTCCATCATTAAGGTCAGACAGATCTTGCAGTGCTTTTCCCCCACATTATATCAACACCTGAAAAAAGACTCGTGTCTCCCTAGTTGACACAGTCATGCCAAACAGCCTCCTTTTATGAACACAGGTTATGTTGACAGGAGTATGGTTGGCAGGCTCTGTCATTTGGAGATGAGGTCTAGTTACACCAACAGTAAACCCATCTTGTTGACATGTTAGGTTTGACCTAAGGCACACTGCTACCATTAAACATCCCGCAGAAGTGCTGTAGTATAGACTTCAATGCAATGCCATCCTCTGCACAATACAGTCCCCTTGCTCTAATAATAGAAATTCAGAAATATACATCACAAACACGGATCTGTATCCTTCAAATGGTTAGCTCATTTTTCAAGGATATAATAATACTGATCCTTTTCTGTAAGAAAAACTCCATCATTACATTGCCTGTAATTACCATTAAGGTGATGCAGATCATGCTTTTAAGAAACATGTAGATGAGGAGATTTTCTTATGACACTTGTTCATAGTCACTGGTTTTAGTCTAGCATAGCATAGCCTTACAAATGATTTTCCTCTTTAGTCAGGAAAAATCACTGTCAGCAAGGAAGTTGCTTAATGTTGTTTACAACATGTCTTCTTAAGGTCAAAATTAACATATGTAATGATCATTTTAAAGAGTGACACTGTGATGCATCAAGCATGAAAGAGGTCAAGAGTAAGTCTACGAATAATGTCACCTTATCCATGTATATCTCCAAATACTCAAAAGAACCTAGGTTTCAACTGGTTCAGTCTCCTTTGTGAAATTTTGGGCAAGCATATACATATAAATATATAACAAATGGCTTCGTTGATGGGGTGAGTCAGTGCAGAAACATTCTCTGTCTTGCCCTTACAGGAGCTGGCTACCTATTGTACTGCGTGTTCAGGTAGCCCAAGGACACTGATGCCTGAACTCAAGCACTCATGTTTGGTGCTTGAAGTTAAGTATAATGAACATGCTCGCCTCCAACAGTCTATTTTCCCACAGAGGTTTGCCAAAATTCCCATAAATTTTGCTTAGAGCTGCATTGGTTTAATGTGATCTGCTGAAGAATTTGTTTATTCTTCACAGGTTTCTGTTTTTCATGTGTAACCTTTTCCTATTTCCTTTGAATATTCTTATAAGACTACACATCTTCACTACTACATAACAAAGAACCCTGTTTAATGCAACTATATTTTTATAAGTGGATTAGAAGAAGTAGGTTAGCCTGTTTACAAAGTATCTGCCTGCTGTCAACATATTTTAAATAACTTACTTTACCTTACTTAGAAATCCTTTAAACTTTTATACACATCTGCAAACAGAAGAGGCTGAACAACAGTGTGTCTTTTAGACTTAATTGCTGTTTCCTGAAGCGACCAACCCGTATCACTATCAAGTATCAAGTCTTATGGTTGTTGCTGTTGAGGTTGTGCTTATCAACTAAACAAGCCTTTCAGCTGTCAGATCTGACAGAAACACATACACAACATCCTCTTTGTAAAGTGGAAGCTCCACAAGCACATCAGAGCCAACATACTATGCACTCAACCTTTTCCAAAGAGGGGAAAGAATGACACCTACTATTTCTCAATAGCTGCACTCAAAGGATACATACTCCTTAAAAATTGTGTTTTACAAAGCAGCACCACTATCCAAGAGTTGGAGATTGGAATGGACACAGCCAGCCAGCTAGGCACAAAGAGCATGGCAATTAGCCTGTCCTCATGGCAATTCAAGACCTCCTAGCAAAACTGAACTAGGCTTGGCAACAGTTAACTGTGTTTTTGTGGTTTCCCTTAGAATGGATTCATTGGTAGCTCAGGAGATGCAGTTGAAAAGGATGACAATCTTAGACAAGTCACAGTCAAACTTCATTACATCCAAAAACAGAAAACACAAAATCTCTCTCCAAAAGGGACAGAGAGAAGTAATTAATTCTTCTCTTCCCTAAATGTAGTCATTCTAGACTGCAAACCACAGGATAAAAGGCCTAGTGATAACTATTATGACAACAAATCATACGCTTTATCTAAATGGAAGACAGATCTTGTAAAAACACATTGTCCTTCCCCTCCCCACCCTTTTCAGTCTATTTTTATTGCATGTTTAGATGCACATTTCAGCCACTGAAGTGTTTGTGGATGAAATCAACTTAGAGCCTGTCTTACTGAGTTAAATCTCATAGAGTCACACAGAATGCAACTGATTTCACAGAGAACTGTGATGTGCTTGCTAAGAACACCTCTGAAACTTTGTCACATCTGTTTAAAGAGGTAACATGGCCCAGGGATAAGGAGCTCTGCATGCTAATACATTATTTAGTGATTTTTTTTTTTTTTTTTTAATTGACACTGGAAAGCAAAAGGTGATTTGTACATAAAACACTGTGACACTGAGGTGTAAGCAATTGTACCTTAGGAAACTCAAGAATGCAAAAGCCCCTAAGTGGAGACAAATACTTTTGGAGAAGTGTTCCCATTCCTTAAAAATTAGTCAGTCAGAAATGGAAGTAAGCTACACAACTAATACCAAGTTCCTCATTGCCTAAACCTCTCTTATTTTTAGCTCCTGAGCCCTCTTTAATACTTTCTGACTAATTTCTACAAGAATAGTGGCATGAACAATCATAAAACCTGAGATTCTCAAGCTACATGAGTAGGATGTACATCAAAGTGTTCCTTTGTTGTAACAACTGACTACCAGGCCAAACTGATGCATGACAGAAACCTTAGGATTTCTCCAGAAGTTAGACAAGATAAATTCAACCAAGGTCAAATAAAAGATGTGCTGATAACCTACAAATTTCTCATTGACTGGTCAGCATTACAGTAAAATGGTAATTATGTTTCATTAATCACTTCATTAATCACACCTTGTAAACAGGGTTAGTAACATTGGTGCATGTAATACCAAGGGATCGATCTCAGTCTGGAAAAACTTTTCCATTTGAATTGTTACTAACCAGATGAAAGAAAAAAAAAAAACAACAAAGAAAGCTTCTAGTAAAACACCAACTAGATTTTTTTTTGCAGTAATATTTCTCATGCTTACCTTTCTTGCATCTCGTATCATCTTTCTAATAGTTTCCTTTATGGTGTAAGGCTGTGCTCGGGGTGGATGAAACAGTAGATCTATATTCGTGCCACCAGAAATTCCAGGCATTAGGTAGGGCCAGCCTAAGTCAAGATTTGGAGCTTCTACATCTGATTCAATGGGCCAGTAGGTTCCTGAGGAAGAGGTGTCATCAATGGCATGGTTTGAGGAATAAATGGTGTTCTGGGGAAGTGTGTGAACATTGTTCAAAATATAATCAATTTCCGCATCCGCTAGGAATTCTGAGCATCTCTCTTTGGAAAGAAATTCTTTGTAGGCTTCTAAACCTCCTTCAATTAGAGCATCAATAGCTACTCGGTACCATTCCTTGTAATGAGGTTCAATATAGTTGTCTGATCTGCATTCATCATGTAAGGATGATAGCAAAGATGAAGTTTCCATTTTCACAAATATTTTGTAAGAAGTCTCTTAAACTTCCATTTGTGAGCTGATGAAATGTATCTGTAAAGAGAGAAAAGTAAAAGACCAATCAGAATATTTCTAGAGATCTATGACATGCACAGAGATTTTAATTTTTCTGGCAATGTTGCTCCAAATTTTTCTAGCACCTTCCAAGAATTTAAAAAGAAATGCTTAGAAAAGGCTCAGGGATTAATATTGCCAAATGAATACTGAAGATCTAGATGAAGACCTTCTTTTACGCAAGGCAAAGCTAAAGACATAATTAATTTGATTGTTTCTTATATTAAAAGCACAGCTCATAATACACTTAAGATCCATACCAGTAACACCAATACATACCAGATATATGTTCCAATATGCTACCACAGGTTGTGTATCAAAACAACTTTCTAACAAATAACAGAGTAGCATTCTGAGAAACACTTCAAAAACCAATCCTACTTCCTGCTCTTGGAGGCATTACTCTTTCTCTGCAATACATTCCTTTACTCTGGCTTATTTGAAACCACAGTCACTCAGGTCCTTCTCCTTATCTACCTGTGCTCCCATGCTGATCTAATCTATTTGCTGCTCCCAAGCAGGACCAACCTACCTCATTTCAGTGAGTTATGAGGAACTCCAGAAAGATTTCTCCTCCCACATCTGGGATCAAACTCTGAATCAGCAATCTGGTGCCTAGTTTCCACCCTACTCATTCCTTCCAAAAGGAGCGTCTGCTTTAATCTTAGCTTTCTTTTTTCTTTTCTTTTTTTTTTTTAACCAAAAACATTAAGAATAAGTTGTTTACTGCCAATTATTTATAAATTAATTCTTACAATTGTTTTATTTCATTTAACAAGAACTAAGAGGGTTTCTTCCTGCTGTACAAATATTGGATTTAAGGTAAAGAGAGGACAAATGGCCAATATCTTTCTTCATGTTTGGGCAACCCTACAAGACTCCAGCAACTCCACTGTTTGCCTCAAACCTAAAATGCAATTAACTTTTCAACTGGGCAAGTAAGCCACAAAACAAAAACAAAAACAAAAACAGAACAGGAGAGTAGATGAGAGGGAATTTTCATGAGGGTAAAAAGAATATGGCCATGTAAAATAGAAAGATGACACATGGTAGCCCTGTTTCAACTTTCAGGGCTAGGGCATGAAGCTTAAGGGAAAGCAGAATTAAGAAGGACATCCAAGGAAGGCAGAATAGTTACAAAAAAACATATACAAAATATAGCTGGAGAGTTAACATTAGGTTTCCCTACAAGCCTAACTAATAGTATAGCAGTATAATAGCAAGGAATAGTTGTAACAAGTTGTGATTTCATTCACTTGCATATAAATGTAACACAATTCTCTGTTCACATCAAGATCTTTCAGATATTTTTGTAAATAGTGTATTTGCTTTCCACTCTCTACTGGGAACAGTCTAAAAACCTTCTTAAAAGGACACATAAATTAGCTGTATTAATTAACCTAAAGGAATGAAAATCAAAATCTCCATATACTACTGATACTCCAAAGTCCAATTAAATGTCCAATTAAACCAAGATTTCTGAGGAACTTGAGAAGTCTGAGGTTAAAAAAAATAAAAATAAAAAAAGACCAAGAAAGAAAATCCAGATCTGAGGCTGGCATCAGCACGTCATATGAAATAATTCCATTTGAATCCTGTCTCTCAGCCAAGTAGCAGGGTAGATCTTCCCAGATAGGATTGCTTTCGAGCCTGGGGGAAAGGAGTGTTTCAGGCTGCTTCCAAAGTAGCTCTTTGTGGTGAACTGGAAAATAGCAAGCGAAAGGGATCTGACGGCTCTCCCGCAATCGAGAATTGCATGTGACAAGATATTCAGGGCCTCATTCTACACTGCTCTGACAGGTAGAAATAAAACATTATAACATAGGAGTGATACTATTTCACTTTGGCCAGATGCAGGTACTTGCAGAACCAAGCATGCAGGACAGAGAAGAGACTGATTCAAAAGCCAAACTCTTACAATATTGTAAAGCTAAAATACTTTCACATCAGTGTCCCATGTAAGCCAATAATCTGGAATGGTTTTTAAAAGCATTTTAGATGAAGAATGAAAAACTAACAGAAGCACCATACACAGAGGTACTCACGTGAGTTATTCTGAAGAGTCTGATCAGTAATGTAAGTGACTTTACTGAGAATCTAACAGACCCCTCTTGTAGGGCCCTCAGAGACAAGTAACTCTAAACATCTTATGATGACATTTAAAACTAAATCCATTTTTACAATGGCAAATTAAAATTATTTCTAAACTTCTTATTACTTTTGAATGGATATACTTCTAAAATAGGAGTGTTGCCATTGCTTTCCTATATACAGTTGAGAAAGATGTGTTTCTTTCAAAATCTTTTCTAATCCCTTTTTTCTTATTCTCACTCTTCCCCCTGGAAGAAATATAAGAGAACAAGTCTATACTTAATATGTAAAGTTGTGCAATATAAAATATTGAATGTTATGAACAAATAAAAGGAAAAAAATAATTGTATGTTTGTGCTGGCTCACGTGCGTTTTTTGTTTTGTTTGGTTCTTTTGATTTGCTTGTGTAATAGTATAAAATATTGTTTGACTTTTCATTGAAAACAATTAATCAGTTACTTGCCAAATAGGTCAAATGCAGCAACTTATGCTGAAAGCCAGGTACAAATGTACCATAAACTTGGAGAGGTGTGACATCTAATGCAGTGTCTTCCAACAAGAATAGTTATTTTACAGTGAACATCTTTGATGTTGATCTTTGCTGTTTAAAACAGGCTTAAAGCAGTGCTCATTTATTTAAGACAGTAAATGTGAAATCTGTCAGCACAGAATTAAATCACAAAACAAATGAGACAAATGAAAAAATTCCAGTTCTGTTTTTTGGAATTAAGGGCATCAGCTTATTACACATTCATGAGAAGAAACAAAGGAAAACTCCCAAATTAGAATGATTACTTCAGGTATATTTGACAAAAGCTCTAAATGTCCTGACAGAAGTCTTTTCCTCCTTAGAAGGCAAGAGCTATTTTGTAGGAAATGTACCTATGAAATCAACATAATTCTGAACAGAGGCAGAAGTTTAGATAAAATTCTAAAATAAACTTTTTTGGTTTCCTCTTCAGCCACATAAGATATCTGTAAAATCAGCTTGATTCTCTAAAGACCCTCCTCAGGTGAACAATTCTATTAGCAAGGTTGTGTAGAATGCCACCCATCTCTGGAGGTTTCCAGAGCTTTATCGGACTTCACACAAATGACTACAAATTTTACCAGCATCAGAAAAGTTGTTGCTCATTCTCTGACAAATAACCTTGGATGCTACCACCAGCCCAGCACATCAGCCACCTGGACATACCAGGGAACTACCTAAAACTTTTTTATTAAGTGATATTAATGGGCTTAAACTGAATTTAAACTCAGCGGATAAACTGAATCTTTTGCTTAAGAAGACAAAGTCTGAATTGTGCACTGATGTGATAATCTCAACCAACCTTTGACCTTTCCAGTCCCATTATCAGGAACCCAATAAAAAGGAAGCTTTTTCTTTGAAAGAAAAGTGATTGTGTCTCTTTGCAAAAAGACACAGAGAGTATGCCAGCTTTCACAAAAGCAGGAGATGACAAATGCCTACTGAAAATGACGCAACATTCTGCATTGGCTCCAGGAGCAGAGTCCTCCAGGCTAGAGCTGAAGACAAGCAACTTCCCTGCCTTACTAATATTCTCAAATTTGAAAAATTTTCTATTCAGCAACTTTAGGGAGCAGTTCTAATCTCAGGCTTGTACAGCCGGTCTTCGGCAAGGCCCTGGCCACGGTGCTCTCCTAAGGTTGCCCTTATCTCTTTTCCAAAGGAGAGGTGATTGCTTTGACAGCTCCTGCATAAAGTTTCAACTTTGTCACCTCAGTTAAAGGAAAAACAAACCACGGCAACAGGGCTTGTCGAGAGCCCCTCTCTCAGATCGCATTTCTGGAGCATCCACCTGAACACCCCTGACCCACATCTCCTCCGAGGAGCCTCCCCACCGCTTAAGTGCCTGGTGTAACCAGCCTTTAACAGAACAAACAGGCGTTTTACGACAGCTGCCTTCCATCAACCATTGTATTAAGGAATCGTATCAAGAATAAATAATAATTACCTACATTAATCAGTGACGGACAATTATTTAATTATTAATGAATTGCAGCATTTTCTGTGGATGCAGAGGGAAACGAGTTCAAGTGAGAAACAACACTACAACAACTCCATTCTCGCTGCCTGAGTGATTGCTCTCTTTCTTCCTCCTTTCTGTTTTTTAAGCCACAAAGTTAATTTTTCAGGCAAAAGGGAGGCCGCCAGCCCCGCACTGGCAGCGCCACGTGCTCATCGGGCACGCCTCAGCGCCGCGGACACCGCACGTGTGTCACCCCCAGCAGCCGCGGGGCTCCGACGCCCGCACCCACGGAGACCCCCGTTCTCGCCGGCCGCCACCGATCCCCCCCCCCCCCCCCCCCCCCCCCCCCCCCCCCCTTCCACCCCCCCCCCCCCCCCCCCCCCCCCCGAGGGGGGGGGGGGCGCGCGCCCCCCCCCCCCCCCCCCGCCGG